>OU343054.1:52794049-52907915 GCA_910593695.2 Ocypus olens | reverse complement strand
TATTTTCTTAAATTTTCCAAAATCCTCATGGTGACTGACTAATTTTTTTGCTATTGAAGATAGCTGAAATTTTTTAACGGCAATCAATTTCTCTCGTCTTTCTGATGAAAATAAAGTTAAATTCAATAGTCTACGATGATTATTAAGAAAGTTGCATTTTTTAACAAAATTTTCATGTTTTTTTTTCACAATTTCATCAAAAATTCAAAATCTCTAATCCGACTAATTGACGTACGAGGAGCTCAGATTTGCAATCCGCGTTCAATTTGGAGTTTTCGTTTGGCCGCTACGGCCGATCAAAGTCTGAAAAATCAATTATTTTCCTAAATTTTCCAAAATCCTCATGGGTGACTGACTAATTTTTTTGCTATTGAAGATAGCTGAAATTTTTTAACGGCAATCGATTTCTCTCGTCTTTCTGATGAAAATAAAGTTAAATTCAATAGTCTACGATGATTATTAAGAAAGTTGCATTTTTTAACAAATTTCCAAGGGGTTTACTCATGTCTTTTTTTCGTGTTTTCATCAAAAATTCAAAATCTCTAATCCGACTAATTGACGTACGAGGAGCTCAGATTTGCAATCCGCGTTCAATTTGGAGTTTTCGTTTGGCCGCTACGGCCGATCAAAGTCTGAAAAATCAATTATTTTCTTAAATTTTCCAAAATCCTCATGGTGACTGACTAATTTTTTTGCTATTGAAGATAGCTGAAATTTTTTAACGGCAATCAATTTCTCTCGTCTTTCTGATGAAAATAAAGTTAAATTCAATAGTCTACGATGATTATTAAGAAAGTTGCATTTTTTAAACAAATTTCCAAGGGGTTTACTCATGTCTTTTTTTCGTGTTTTCATCAAAAATTCAAAATCTCTAATCCGACTAATTGACGTACGAGGAGCTCAGATTTGCAATCCGCGTTCAATTTGGAGTTTTCGTTTGGCCGCTACGGCCGATCAAAGTCTGAAAAATCAATTATTTCTTAAATTTTCCAAAATCCTCATGGTGACTGACTAATTTTTTTGCTATTGAAGATAGCTGAAATTTTTTAACGGCAATCGATTTCTCTCGTCTTTCTGATGAAAATAAAGTTAAATTCAATAGTCTACGATGATTATTAAGAAAGTTGCATTTTTTAACAAAATTTCCAAGGGGTTTAGTCATGTTTTTTTTCACAATTTCATCAAAAATTCAAAAGCTTTAATCCGACTAATTGACGTACGAGGAGCTCAGATTTGCAATCCGCGTTCAATTTGGAGTTTTCGTTTGGCCGCTACGGCCGATCAAAGTCTGAAAAATCAATTATTTTTTAAAATTTCCTAAAATGTTCATGGTGACTGACTAATTTTTTTGCTATTGAAGATAGCTGAAATTTTTTAACGGCAATCAATTTTTTAACAAAATTTCCAAGGGGTTTAGTCATGTTTTTTTTCACAATTTCATCAAAAATTCAAAATCTCTAATCCGACTAATTGACGTACGAGGAGCTCAGATTTGCAATCCGCGTTCAATTTGGAGTTTTCGTTTGCCGCTACGGCCGATCAAAGTCTGAAAAATCAATTATTTTTTAAAATTTCCTAAAATGTTCATGGTGACTAACTAATTTTTTTGCTATTGAAGATAGCTGAAATTTTTTAACGGCAATCAATTTCTCTCGTCTTTCTGATGAAAATAAAGTTAAATTCAATAGTCTACGATGATTTTTAAGAAAGTTGCATTTTTTAACAAAATTTCCAAGGGGTTTAGTCATGTTTTTTTTCACGATTTCATCAAAAATTCAAAATCTCTAATCCGACTAATTGACGTACGAGGAGCTCAGATTTGCAATCCGCGTTCAATTTGGAGTTTTCGTTTGGCCGCTACGGCCGATCAAAGTCTGAAAAATCAATTATTTTCTTAAATTTTCCAAAATCCTCATGGTGACTGACTATTTTTTTTGCTATTGAAGATAGCTGAAATTTTTTAACGGCAATCGATTTCTCTCGTCGTTCTGATGAAAATAAAGTTAAATTCAATAGTCTACGATGATTATTAAGAAAGTTGCATTTTTTAACAAATTTCCAAGGGGTTTACTCATGTCTTTTTTTCGTGTTTTCATCAAAAATTCAAAATCTCTAATCCGACTAATTGACGTACGAGGAGCTCAGATTTGCAATCCGCGTTCAATTTGGAGTTTTCGTTTGGCCGCTACGGCCGATCAAAGTCTGAAAAATCAATTATTTTCTTAAATTTTCCAAAATCCTCATGGTGACTGACTAATTTTTTTGCTATTGAAGATAGCTGAAATTTTTTAACGGCAATCGATTTCTCTCGTCTTTCTGATGAAAATAAAGTTAAATTCAATAGTCTACGATGATTATTAAGAAAGTTGCATTTTTTAACAAAATTTCCAAGGGGTTTAGTCATGTTTTTTTTCACAATTTCATCAAAAATTCAAAATCTTTAATCCGACTAATTGACGTACGAGGAGCTCAGATTTGCAATCCGCGTTCAATTTGGAGTTTTCGTTTGGCCGCTACGGCCGATCAAAGTCTGAAAAATCAATTATTTTTTAAAATTTCCTAAAATGTTCATGGTGACTGACTAATTTTTTTGCTATTGAAGATAGCTGAAATTTTTTAACGGCAATCAATTTTTTAACAAAATTTCCAAGGGGTTTAGTCATGTTTTTTTTCACAATTTCATCAAAAATTCAAAATCTCTAATCCGACTAATTGACGTACGAGGAGCTCAGATTTGCAATCCGCGTTCAATTTGGAGTTTTCGTTTGGCCGCTACGGCCGATCAAAGTCTGAAAAATCAATTATTTTTTAAAATTTCCTAAAATGTTCATGGTGACTAACTAATTTTTTTGCTATTGAAGATAGCTGAAATTTTTTAACGGCAATCAATTTCTCTCGTCTTTCTGATGAAAATAAAGTTAAATTCAATAGTCTACGATGATTTTTAAGAAAGTTGCATTTTTTAACAAAATTTCCAAGGGGTTTAGTCATGTTTTTTTTCACGATTTCATCAAAAATTCAAAATCTCTAATCCGACTAATTGACGTACGAGGAGCTCAGATTTGCAATCCGCGTTCAATTTGGAGTTTTCGTTTGGCCGCTACGGCCGATCAAAGTCTGAAAAATCAATTATTTTCTTAAATTTTCCAAAATCCTCATGGTGACTGACTATTTTTTTTGCTATTGAAGATAGCTGAAATTTTTTAACGGCAATCGATTTCTCTCGTCGTTCTGATGAAAATAAAGTTAAATTCAATAGTCTACGATGATTTTTAAGAAAGTTGCATTTTTTAACAAAATTTCCAAGGGGTTTAGTCATGTTTTTTTTCACGATTTCATCAAAAATTCAAAATCTCTAATCCGACTAATTGACGTACGAGGAGCTCAGATTTGCAATCCGCGTTCAATTTGGAGTTTTCGTTTGGCCGCTACGGCCGATCAAAGTCTGAAAAATCAATTATTTTCTTAAATTTTCCAAAATCCTCATGGTGACTGACTATTTTTTTTGCTATTGAAGATAGCTGAAATTTTTTAACGGCAATCGATTTCTCTCGTCTTTCTGATGAAAATAAAGTTAAATTCAATAGTCTACGATGATTTTTAAGAAAGTTGCATTTTTTAACAAAATTTCCAAGGGGTTTAGTCATGTTTTTTTTTCACAATTTCATCAAAAATTCAAAATCTCTAATCCGACTAATTGACGTACGAGGAGCTCAGATTTGCAATCCGCGTTCAATTTGGAGTTTTCGTTTGGCCGCTACGGCCGATCAAAGTCTGAAAAATCAATTATTTTTTAAAATTTCCTAAAATGTTCATGGTGACTAACTAATTTTTTTGCTATTGAAGATAGCTGAAATTTTTTAACGGCAATCAATTTCTCTCGTCTTTCTGATGAAAATAAAGTTAAATTCAATAGTCTACGATGATTTTTAAGAAAGTTGCATTTTTTAACAAAATTTCCAAGGGGTTTAGTCATGTTTTTTTTCACGATTTCATCAAAAATTCAAAATCTCTAATCCGACTAATTGACGTACGAGGAGCCCAGATTTGCAATCCGCGTTCAATTTGGAGTTTTCGTTTGGCCGCTACGGCCGATCAAAGTCTGAAAAATCAATTATTTTCTTAAATTTTCCAAAATCCTCATGGTGACTGACTAATTTTTTTGCTATTGAAGTTAGCTGAAATTTTTTAACGGCAATCAATTTCTCTCGTCTTTCTGATGAAAATAAAGTTAAATTCAATAGTCTACGATGATTTTTAAGAAAGTTGCATTTTTTAACAAAATTTCCAAGGGGTTTACTATCCGTTCCAAAAAGGGAGTCTCCTGTGTTTCAGCAAGTATATTTCAAAAACTAGCGCACTCTAAAATTATATAAAATTGGTCACCATTCTTTGTAGTATTATCTACAATCTGCTATAGAATTAAGTGTTTACGTTTGTTATTTGTCGAGATAATACTGAAAAAGTGTAAAAAAGTACCCGAAATTAAGCAAATTTTAAGATGTATGAAATTCAACAGCTTGTAGAAAGTAAGCTACTGCTTATAAAAATCTGAAAAAATTACATTAGATCAATTGTACCTTTCCCTATTATGTGGGGTAATGTGAATATTTTTTTTTAAATAAGTTTTGTTGTAATTTGGTAAAATGCGGAGCATTGTTTTTTCAGTTATGAATGAATAAATGTATAAGCATTTTTCAGATTACGTACTTCATATAAATCTGATGCAAAATATATCATTTAATCGTAAATAAATATAGTTTTGTTAATTACATAAATTAAAAACCTTTTAATGAAATAGAGAATATTTACGCTCACAGCAGAGGCGCGGGGCGAAGCGGGCGGAATATCGTGTCAGTATATTTACGATGCGTTCTCGCCGCTTCTAATGAATGTACATGATTTTCTGCCGGGATCTGTTGCTTACCGTCAAACTGAACCGAACTAACGTCGAACGAACGCCTGAGTCACATATTTGCATCTCTCTCGCCGATCTAAAATAATCATCGACGGGAAAATTACTCATTTTTGATAAAAGTTCTACTCTTTTCTTGAAATTTATTTGCAATTGTTTCCTAAATAATATTAATCCATCTATAAGCGAAAGCCGCATTTCAATTCGTTGTATAATTATCGAGATAGCAGATATTTCGATTCTAGGCCTGAACTCTTAAAATAAAAACAACAAAAAAAATTTCTTTCGTTCTACGCCTTCAGAATGGAATAGCGTTAGATGTATATTTTTTTCATAATATTCAAGTGATTAATAACAATGTTATATGCACACAAAGATGAGAGTTTCAAAAATTGTCGTTCAAAACCGTACATTTTCAAACAAATACATCGGAAAAAGGCGTATTTATCAAAATATTTCTATACAAATTAATATACATATAGAAAAACGATGCATCTTCATATGGTATAAATTTCAGAATATTCGAGTCCTCTAAATCATAAATATGAGGTTTTGAAGTGAGGAGACTCCCTTTTTGGAACGGATAGTAGTCATGTTTTTTTCACGATTTCATCAAAAATTCAAAATCTCTAATCCGACTAATTGACGTACGAGGAGCTCAGATTTGCAATCCGCGTTCAATTTGGAGTTTTCGTTTGGCCGCTACGGCCGATCAAAGTCTGAAAAATCAATTATTTTTTAAAATTTCCTAAAATGTTCATGGTGACTGACTAATTTTTTTGCTATTGAAGATAGCTGAAATTTTTTAACGGCAATCAATTTCTCTCGTCTTTCTGATGAAAATAAAGTTAAATTCAATAGTCTACGATGATTTTTAAGAAAGTTGCATTTTTTAACAAAATTTCCAAGGGGTTTAGTCATGTTTTTTTCACGATTTCATCAAAAATTCAAAATCTCTAATCCGACTAATTGACGTACGAGGAGCTCAGATTTGCAATCCGCGTTCAATTTGGAGTTTTCGTTTGGCCGCTACGGCCGATCAAAGTCTGAAAAATCAATTATTTTTTAAAATTTCCTAAAATGTTCATGGTGACTGACTAATTTTTTTGCTATTGAAGATAGCTGAAATTTTTTAACGGTAATCAATTTCTCTCGTCTTTCTGATGAAAATAAAGTTAAATTCAATAGTCTACGATGATTTTTAAGAAAGTTGCATTTTTTAACAAAATTTCCAAGGGGTTTAGTCATGTTTTTTTCACGATTTCATCAAAAATTCAAAATCTCTAATCCGACTAATTGACGTACGAGGAGCTCAGATTTGCAATCCGCGTTCAATTTGGAGTTTTCGTTTGGCCGCTACGGCCGATCAAAGTCTGAAAAATCAATTATTTTCTTAAATTTTCCAAAATCCTCATGGTGACTGACTAATTTTTTTGCTATTGAAGATAGCTGAAATTTTTTAACGGCAATCAATTTCTCTCGTCTTTCTGATGAAAATAAAGTTAAATTCAATAGTCTACGATGATTTTTAAGAAAGTTGCATTTTTTAACAAAATTTCCAAGGGGTTTAGTCATGTTTTTTTCACGATTTCATCAAAAATTCAAAATCTCTAATCCGACTAATTGACGTACGAGGAGCCCAGATTTGCAATCCGCGTTCAATTTGGAGTTTTCGTTTGGCCGCTACGGCCGATCAAAGTCTGAAAATTCAATTATTTTTTAAAATTTCCTAAAATGTTCATGGTGACTGACTAATTTTTTTGCTATTGAAGATAGCTGAAATTTTTTAACGGCAATCAATTTCTCTCGTCTTTCTGATGAAAATAAAGTTAAATTCAATAGTCTACGATGATTTTTAAGAAAGTTGCATTTTTTAACAAAATTTCCAAGGGGTTTAGTCATGTTTTTTTCACGATTTCATCAAAAATTCAAAATCTCTAATCCGACTAATTGACGTACGAGGAGCTCAGATTTGCAATCCGCGTTCAATTTGGAGTTTTCGTTTGGCCGCTACGGCCGATCAAAGTCTGAAAAATCAATTATTTTTTAAAATTTCCTAAAATGTTCATGGTGACTGACTAATTTTTTTGCTATTGAAGATAGCTGAAATTTTTTAACGGTAATCAATTTCTCTCGTCTTTCTGATGAAAATAAAGTTAAATTCAATAGTCTACGATGATTTTTAAGAAAGTTGCATTTTTTAACAAAATTTCCAAGGGGTTTAGTCATGTTTTTTTCACGATTTCATCAAAAATTCAAAATCTCTAATCCGACTAATTGACGTACGAGGAGCTCAGATTTGCAATCCGCGTTCAATTTGGAGTTTTCGTTTGGCCGCTACGGCCGATCAAAGTCTGAAAAATCAATTATTTTCTTAAATTTTCCAAAATCCTCATGGTGACTGACTAATTTTTTTGCTATTGAAGATAGCTGAAATTTTTTAACGGCAATCGATTTCTCTCGTCTTTCTGATGAAAATAAAGTTAAATTCAATAGTCTACGATGATTTTTAAGAAAGTTGCATTTTTTAACAAAATTTCCAAGGGGTTTAGTCATGTTTTTTTCACGATTTCATCAAAAATTCAAAATCTCTAATCCGACTAATTGACGTACGAGGAGCCCAGATTTGCAATCCGCGTTCAATTTGGAGTTTTCGTTTGGCCGCTACGGCCGATCAAAGTCTGAAAATTCAATTATTTTTTAAAATTTCCTAAAATGTTCATGGTGACTGACTAATTTTTTTGCTATTGAAGATAGCTGAAATTTTTTAACGGCAATCAATTTCTCTCGTCTTTCTGATGAAAATAAAGTTAAATTCAATAGTCTACGATGATTTTTAAGAAAGTTGCATTTTTTAACAAAATTTCCAAGGGGTTTAGTCATGTTTTTTTCACGATTTCATCAAAAATTCAAAATCTCTAATCCGACTAATTGACGTACGAGGAGCTCAGATTTGCAATCCGCGTTCAATTTGGAGTTTTCGTTTGGCCGCTACGGCCGATCAAAGTCTGAAAAATCAATTATTTTTTAAAATTTCCTAAAATGTTCATGGTGACTGACTAATTTTTTTGCTATTGAAGATAGCTGAAATTTTTTAACGGCAATCAATTTCTCTCGTCTTTCTGATGAAAATAAAGTTAAATTCAATAGTCTACGATGATTTTTAAGAAAGTTGCATTTTTTAACAAAATTTCCAAGGGGTTTAGTCATGTTTTTTTCACGATTTCATCAAAAATTCAAAATCTCTAATCCGACTAATTGACGTACGAGGAGCTCAGATTTGCAATCCGCGTTCAATTTGGAGTTTTCGTTTGGCCGCTACGGCCGATCAAAGTCTGAAAAATCAATTATTTTTTAAAATTTCCTAAAATGTTCATGGTGACTGACTAATTTTTTTGCTATTGAAGATAGCTGAAATTTTTTAACGGCAATCAATTTCTCTCGTCTTTCTGATGAAAATAAAGTTAAATTCAATAGTCTACGATGATTTTTAAGAAAGTTGCATTTTTTAACAAAATTTCCAAGGGGTTTAGTCATGTTTTTTTCACGATTTCATCAAAAATTCAAAATCTCTAATCCGACTAATTGACGTACGAGGAGCCCAGATTTGCAATCCGCGTTCAATTTGGAGTTTTCGTTTGGCCGCTACGGCCGATCAAAGTCTGAAAATTCAATTATTTTTTAAAATTTCCTAAAATGTTCATGGTGACTGACTAATTTTTTTGCTATTGAAGATAGCTGAAATTTTTTAACGGCAATCAATTTCTCTCGTCTTTCTGATGAAAATAAAGTTAAATTCAATAGTCTACGATGATTTTTAAGAAAGTTGCATTTTTTAACAAAATTTCCTAGGGGTTTACTCATGTCTTTTTTTCGTGTTTTCATCAAAAATTTAAAATCTCTAATCCGACTAATTGACGTACGAGGAGCTTAGATTTCCAAGAACAGTTTGAAGACTACCGCGTTTACTGCGCCATAAGTTTCAGTCTATATGTGTCAACGCGATTATATCAACAAGTTCTAATTGTGGAACTGATTGATTGTAATCGCACCTTTGACCAAATTGTTAGGCACGAGTGATGAAATAGAAATTGCGATTTCGTTTCTCTGCGCGACGATACGAATCCGCGGATCCACTTAAGTAGATTGCGGCTGATAAGCCTCCTCCAGACTATTTTTAACAATCGTGGACTTCATCCTCCTTCCACGAGAAAACGTCCGTAACGGTACAGATGATTAGACATAAATTAGTTGTGCAATAATTCGCATTCTGTATATTTTAAGGAAAAAAGAGCCATACCGTCACAAACGGCTAGGGTAATAAAGTTTATTATTGTTAAAAAAAAAAAAAAAAACAGGAACTCCACCTCCCAGGCTACCGATACATATTTTGGAATTCGTGTAAGAAGATTGCAATCATTTAGTTTGTAGGAAACATGCACAATAGCGCATGCATTGAAAGTAATTACACACCGGTCGAAGCGATTAACATAAAATTAATCGGTCGACCGACGAGGTAGTAAAACAAAACGACAACACTCCAAATCCGCGACGCCGGCGCGCACAATGAGTACTTTCGTTACGAAAACCAAAAAAGAAAGTCATTTGTACTCGCAGCCAACTGATTATAAACGATAACAGAGTGGCCACACAATCGATAAAGTGTGTTTATAGTAAAATCAGAATCCGCGGCAATCACGCGAATTGAAGGATAACCCCTCCTCTCTGACAGATACCCCTCCCCTCATATATAACTATACCACCTGTCCGATTCATTTAGTCTAAAGTCGCATGCTTAGGCCTACTTGCGTAAGTCAACCAATCCGACCAGCGCAAACTTGCGAGTGAGAATAATCGCGTCGAGAGTGTGCGGACCGACTTGAACTGTTCAAAGTGTTCCGTTCGAATCCCATGTGCCAGTTTTGTTATTACACGTGAACATAAAAAGAGGGTGAGTGCATTTTGAAACAACAACAAAAAATAATTGAGATCACCGGTGTTTGTGTTGTGAAAATAAGAAATGCTCAACGACGAACGTGTGTGGAGAAAGTGCAATGCACGCGCAGCTTCCCAATTATAATAGAAAAATTGGATCCTTGCCGTTGCACAACTGCTTTTTCGCGCTCGAAAACCACACCACACGGGCTCACTTTCTATTCGGCTCGAATTCAGCGCGGGTGAACGAATCAAAATAAGAAAATTACGTAATTGCGATTTGATGATTTGTTTCTTTTTTTTTTCAAGGTGAAACGCGAACGCGTTGGCGCCGCATTTTCACGTTGTCCGATTGCGGTGGTCAGTGGATTGAATTAAAAATTTTCACCGGTTTCCGGTTTGCTAAGTTGCTAACTTTAGTTTACAATTCTAAAAAAAAAAATGCAGTTCTGCAAAGGCAATTTGGTGTTGTGGCCATCATGTTACTTTCTCCGACTTGATGGTATCATAACCATTTATGTATATTTACGTTTTCATGGTTTATTTTCAATTGAAATCATATTTTAAGTGTACATCGAGCGGATCCAACTGACGTTTAAAACGTCAAAACTATGAAAGATGGAAAAATTACACTTCAAATTCAAAAACTCGGTTTACTCAAACACTAAAGGGATTTAGAAAAAAACTTATTGTTTATAAGTTGTTCATTTTGGCATCATCTACAATTATTATTAACATAAATTTGCTGTAACTATTATCGTTTTATAATTATAAACCAAAAATTAAAGAAAAATTAATACATTTTTTTCTCGAATAAAAATGATTTTATGAAAAATGTTTTCAAGTAAGAGATTTTCATTTCTTTGTTGTCTTCAATGTTTGTTTAAATGTTTTTGTGATATTTTTTATATCTAAGAAAATATTGGCAAAAAACAAAAAACAGTTAAGGTAAACGCCCACTTCCGGTGTACGAAATTTTACCAAAAGTTTTTCAGTTCTTCAGATTATCAAATAAGACGTATGTTCAAAGTTTCATATCAATTGCTAATAAAAGCCCTGAACAAGACAGTCTTGTAAAAGACTTCTAAAAATAGTCCTAATTAAAAAGTCCCAAAAAAATCTAATAAAAGTCCTGAACCTGAAAGTTTTCAAAAAGACTTCTAAAAATAGTCCTAATTAAAAACTCCTGAAAAAAAATCTAATAAAACTTCTGAACAAGAAAGTCTTAAAAAAAGATTTCTAAAAATAGTGCTAATTAAAAAGTCTTAAAAACCCTAATAATAGTCCTGGACACGAAAGTCTTGAAAAAAGTCGTGACAAAAAAATGTCTTGAAAAACAGTTTCTTCAAATGACCAGAAATAAAGTCCTAAAAGAAAATCCTGAAAAAAGAGTTCTGTCAAAAAAAAGTTGTGAAAAAAAGTCCCGTTCAAAAGAGTTCAAAATCCTGAAAAAAGAGTTCTGTCAAAAAAAGTCCTGGAGAAACATTTGTGCAAAAGAGTCATAAAAAAAGTACTGCAAGAAGAGTCCTGAAAAATTAAGTCTTATAAAACACCAGAAATAAATGTCCTCAAAAAAATCCTGAAATAAGACCGAAAAAGTTTCTCGAAAAAAAGTCCGGAACAAGAAGTCCTGAAAATTAATCCTATAAAAAATGTACTGAAATATATTACTGTAAAAAGAAGACACTGGCGAGGTTGGGGTGGGAGAAGGAGAGGAGAAGGAAATGAAGTTAATTATGGAAGATGTATTTTATTTTTATGCCAATAAAGATCTTTTTTTTTAGTATTGAAAAAAGTCCTGTAAAGAACTTGAAAAGAAAATTCCCGAAAAATGTAATTAACAGAATTCAGAAAGGAATCCTGAAAAGAAGTCCTGAACAAGAGGTTCTTAAGAGTCCCAGTCCTGATAAAAGCCGCGAACAAAGTCCTGAAAAATAGTATTTATATACAAAATACCAGAAATAAATGTGCCGAAAAAAGGCCCAAACAATCCTGAAAGAAAGCTAAAAAAGTCCTGAAGAAAGTTCAGATGAACTATCATAAAAAAATTGTCGTTGAAAAATTGCCTTGAAAATTTCTGAAAAAAAAGTCCTTAAAAAGATCTGAAGAAATTATCCTGAAAAAGAAATCTCAAAGTGTCTTGAAAAAAATCCTGCAAAATGGCTTAAAATAAGTTCTTAACAAAATTACTGAAATAAAAAGTCTTGAAAATAGTCTTGAAAAAAAAATGCCAAAAATATTTGAAAAGGTCCTTAAAAAGGTCATGAAAAGGAGAATTCTAAAAAATGTCATGAAGAAAATTCTGAAAAAAATTTCTGAGAAAAATCCCGAAATATAAAAAAATTGTTCTGTAAAAATAGTCTTCAAAAATTGACCTACAAGTAACATGTTTAAAAATTGTGAAAAAAAAATTTGAAAAAAATCCCGAAATATAAAAAATTGTTCTGTAAAAATAGTCTTCAAAAATTGACCTACAAATAACATGTTTAAAAATTGTGAAAAAAAAATTTGAAAAAAATCCCGAAAAATAAAAAATTGTCCTGTAAAAACAAAAAAAAGCCAAAAATATTTGAAAAGGTCACGAAAAGGAGAATTCTAAAAAATGTCATGAAGAAAATTCTGAAAAAAATTTCTGAGAAAAATCCCGAAATATAAAAAAATTGTTCTGTAAAAATAGTCTTCAAAAACTGACCTACAAGTAACATGTTTAAAAATTGTGAAAAAAAAATTTGAAAAAAATCCCGAAATATAAAAAATTGTTCTGTAAAAATAGTCTTCAAAAATTGACCTACAAGTAACATGTTTAAAAATTCTGAAAAAAAAATTTGAAAAAAATCCCGAAATATAAAAAATTGTCCTGTAAAAACAAAAAAAAGCCAAACATATTTGAAAAGGTCCTTAAAAAGGTCACGAAAAGGAGAATTCTAAAAAATGTCATGAAGAAAATTCTGAAAAAAATTTCTGGAAAAAATCCCGAAATATAAAAAAATTGTTCTGTAAAAATAGCCTTTAAAAATTGACCTACAAATAACATGTTTAAAAATTCTGAAAAAAAAAATTTGAAAAAAATCCCGAAATATAAAAAATTGTCCTGTAAAAACAGTCTCCAAAAATTGACCTGAAAATAACATGTTTAAAAAATAAACAAAAAAATTTCTGAAAAAAGCATTGTAAAAAATCCTTTAAATGGTCCTTAAAAAGATCTGAAGAAATTGCCTTGAAAAAGAAATCCCGGTCTTGAAAAAAGTCCTGCAAAATTCCTGAAATAAGAAGGTTTAAAATTGTCTTAAAAAATGTTAAAAATATCTGAAGAAGTCCTTAAAAAGGTCATGAAAAGTAAAAATTCTAAAAAATGTCATGAAGAAAATTCCGAAAAAATCCCGAAATACCAAAAAAAAAAAAAAAATTACCCTGTAAAACCAGTCTTGAAAATTTGCCCTGAACATAATATGTTTAAAAAATAAATTAAAAAAATGGTGATGTGGCCATCATGTTACTTTCTCCGACTTGATGGTATCATAGCCATTTATATTTACGTTTTTATTTTCAATTTAAATCATATTTTAAATGTACATCGAGCGGATGAAACTGACGTTTAAAACGTCAAAATTATTAAAGATGGAAAAATTACATTTCAAATTAAAAAAACTCAGTTTACTCAAAAACTAAAGGGATTTCGAAAAAAACTTATTCTTTATGAGTTGTTCGTTTTGGCATTATCTACAATTATTATTAACATAAATTTGTTGTAACTATTATCGTTATATAATTATAAACCAAAAATTAAAAAAATAATAATAAATTTTTTTCTCGAATAAAAATGATTTTATGAAAAATGTTTTCAAGCAAAAAATGTTAATTTCTTTGTTGTCTTCAAAGTTTGTTTAAATGTTTTTGTGATATTTTTCATATTTAAGAAAATATTGGCAAAAAACAAAAAACGGTTAAGGTAAGCGCCCTCTTCCGGTGTACGAAATTTTACCTAAAGCTTTTCAGTTCTTCGGATTATCAAATAAGACGTATGTGCAAAGTTTCATATCAATTGCTTAATTAGTTTTTGAGATACAGCGCGCACAGACAGACGGACACACAGCACAAAAAAAAATTCCAGAAATTGTTGAAATGACATCTAGGGACCCCAAAACGGATATTTCCGTAAAAAAAAAATTTGAAAAAAAAATCACGATCACAATACTTTCTCGTACTTCGTAACGGAGAAAGTGAAACGTTTCTAGAAATTGTTGAAATGGCATCTAGGGACCCCAAAACGGATTTTTCCGTAAAAAATTTTTTTTTTTTTTAAATCACGATCACAATACTTTCTCGTACTTCGTAACGGAGAAAGTAAAAAACTTTCCTACAAAAAAATTATTTTGACTTGATAGGCCAATAACATATTCAGTGTGGTTAAAAGGTTTGAAATCACACCCTCAAAATTTTCCACACGTGTGGACGTAATTACAGTCCTGCATATTACATAGTAGTTGTTTTGTTAGCGGTTTGCAATGAGTTGTTTTTGTTGCACCATTCACCCATTTATGTTTGTTTAATTATTATAGAATACTTAACATCTCAGTCGGCTGATGATTACAATTACAGTTAAAACAATGATTTTATTTGATTTGAAATTATTTTTGGAAATTTTTTTTTATAAAATTGGCACACAAAAATTATTCACTGCTAATAAAGGAAAAAAAAACGTGATCTAAGATTCGATCCTTGGGGGATTTATTTTCATACTGCGAGAAACCATTACATGTCATTTCCTGAAATTGAAATCACACCGTTTTATATTATTATTCAAGTTGCATCACAATATCCATAAAAATACACCATCTGTGGTTTTGTCGGTGGAATACACTTAAATTACATAATACAATTTGTAACGCGTGAATGGTGTTGATGAAAACTCAACATTCGTCATGGTTTTAACAAATAAGAGAATATTTTATTTTTATTTAACTTAATTTGTATTCAGACACTCTTCGAGTGTATTACATTGTCAATAGTATACTAAAACAGCTATAAAAAAAACTACATTGTATTGTTATTACATATTTAAATTGTATGATATACATTTCTAAAATAAACATACATTGTCAACAGAAATTTATATTAATCTAGACATATAATATTTAATAGCAGTTTCTTTCGGTGCGAAATAACTATCCCAGAAAGGGAGAGATATTTTCCTCACACGACAGTTCGTCGAAAAAAATGAGCTATTTACCTGAGGTATTCGTTTATTGAATAAATAGGTGTGTCTAAAAAGTACTTTTTTATTTTCATTTTAAATTGTTTTCGCTGGTTGTTTTAACAATAATAATGAATTTAATTACTTTTCCATAATTACTTACACTGCGATCAAATAAAAAGTGAGTCAATAAAAAGTTATCCGTGGGCCAAAATACGTACGTCTTTTCCTAAAATTATTAAGTGTTGATCTGACGTACATTGATGCGAATTATTATTATTATTATTGCTGAATCTGCCCCGTGTCAAATTCTAATAAGTACGCTTTTTCGGAAAAATTAATAATTGGCGTACACATTCACGCCCACATTATGAAAATTTCGCGTTATTTTTTTGAAAATGTTCATGGTGACTTGCCAATTTTTTTGCATTTTTTCCTAGATAAATTTTTTTAACGCCAATCGATTAATCTCGTTCTTCTGATGAAAAAAAGGTATTACAAAAATCCACGATGATTATTAAAAAAGTTGATTTTTTCGATTTTTTCCATTTTCGAGTTTTCTTTGCTGACCTGCACGGGCTTCAAATTGACATTTATTTTTGCGAAAGTACATTTTCCGAAGCGTCTTGAAGCGATCTTTCCGGTGATGTGTGGAAACCCCGAATCGAACCGGTGGTTTCTTCAGGAAATTATTTCAAAGCCAATTTTTGAGCAGAAGTAAGAAGGGGGGACCCTTGGGTAGTTTTTCAGGTTTTCGTCAAAAAAATTAAATCGCCAATTTTAACTGAATCCGACTAATTGACATACGAGGAGCTCAGATTTGCAATCCGCGTTCAATTTGGAGTTTTCGTTTGGCCGCCACGGCCGATCAAAGTCTGAAAAATCAATTATTTTCGTAAATTTTCAAAAATGTTCATGGTGACTGACTAATTTTTTTGCTATTGAAGATAGCTGAAATTTTTTAACGGCAATCAATTTCTCTCGTTTTTCTGATGAAAAAAAAGTCAAATTCAATAGTCTACGATGATTATTAAGAAAGTTGCATTTTTTAACAAATTTCCAAGGGGTTTACTCATGTCTTTTTTTCGTGTTTTCATCAAAAATTAAAAATCTCTAATCCGACTAATTGACGTACGAGGAGCTCGGATTTGCAAACCGCGTTCAATTTGGAGTTTTCGTTTGGCCGCTACGGCCGATCAAAATCTGAAAAATCAATTATTTTCTAAAATTTCCTAAAATGTTCATGGCGACTGACTAATTTTTTTGCTATTGAAGATAGCTGAAATTTTTTAACGGCAATCAATTTCTCTCGTTTTTCTGATGAAAAAAAAGTCAAATTCAATAGTCTGCGATGATTATTAAGAAAGTTGCATTTTTTAACAAATTTCCAAGGGGTTTACTCATGTCTTTTTTTCGTGTTTTCATCAAAAATTAAAAATCTCTAATCCGACTAATTGACGTACGAGGAGCTCGGATTTGCAAACCGCGTTCAATTTGGAGTTTTCGTTTGGCCGCTACGGCCGATCAAAGTCTGAAAAATCAATTATTTTCTAAAATTTCCTAAAATGTTCATGGTGACTGACTGATTTTTTTGCTATTGAAGATAGCTGAAATTTTTTAACGGCAATCAATTTCTCTCGTTTTTCTGATGAAAAAAAAGTCAAATTCAATAGTCTACGATGATTATTAAGAAAGTTGCATTTTTTAACAATTTTCCAAGGGGTTTACTCATGTCTTTTTTTCGTGTTTTCATCAAAAAATAAAAATCTCTAATCCGACTAATTGACGTACGAGGAGCTCAGATTTGCAATCCGCGTTCAATTTGGAGTTTTCGTTTGGCCGCTACGGCCGATCAAAGTCTGAAAAATCAATTATTTTCTGAAATTTCCTAAAATGTTCATGGTGACTGACTAATTTTTTTGCTATTGAAGATAGCTGAAATTTTTTAACGGCAATCAATTTCTCTCGTCTTTCTGATGAAAAAAAAGTCAAATTCAATAGTCTACGATGATTATTAAGAAAGTTGAAAAATTAATTTTTTTGCTATTGAAGATTTTTTACAAATTTCATTGACAATGGATCTAACTAGTGTTTTTTTTCCAGATTCGACCATGACGGAGAAGAAAGAAAAGTTTCCCTCGACGTTCACGTTAGATAATTTCAGTTCCACGTAAGTACTTCCATTTATATTCTTATATAACAGCGATAGCGGTCTGGTGTGTGCAGCAAGCGAGAACGCAAAAAAGAAAAAGATTTTTGTGAAACATTTAAAAGAGAAATTCGCCATAAGATATGTTCAATTTGTCTATTTATTTTAGAGAAAAATCGTGAAGGAATATTTTTTAGAGAATTAAAAACTGTAAATGTATCTTCGATTTAATTTACGTTTCTACCAGAATACACATCAGAAATAATAATTTAATAAAAACCCTTGCCATGAGTTTGACAAATGTCATGTTATGGTGAGAATAATTTTGCTAGTCAAATATTAATTCACGCATTGTAATTACTATGAACAATCATCGGAGTTATTCCAATGAAGAGATCGTATTCATCGTCGAAACATGTTGCAGTGGCGTCAGTTTACTCAGAGTTCGTGACATTTTCGGTTAAAAACAATCGACCCATTCCGTCCATCAACAATTACCGAGTTTGTGAGAAAGTTTGAAAATACGGCAAATGGAGCGGCAGTTGATTCAAAGGGTATTTTAACAGTCCAATTTCAACAAATGGCTGGTGTTTACTTTAGGGTAAATCGACCCGGGGGCTGAAATTTGTTTTGAAGACATAGTTTTTTGAGCCGAGTTCAGAAATGTACGTTTTAACCCGCGGAAACGTAAGGGGGAAAAGTTATGCCCCCTTAAAGTTTCCATTTTCGACGGACAACTCGCACAAACTACGAGTTTCTGTGTAAAATAACTTGTAAACTAACAACTACAATCGACTAATAATGATTTTAACTTACGATTTAAGTGGTGAAAGTGCGAGTTTTATATCCTATTCTTCATGAAAATTCACATTTTAAGGTCATGTTAAAAATGCGTATTTTCATTAGTTCATCGTCCCACCGCAACTGAAGGAGTGGCGTGTCGAAATAAACACTCTATAAAGTTTTCTGTGAACTATCATTGCGTTAACCCTAGATTACTTATGTGCATTAACAATTGATACGAATTTTAAATTGTTCTGTTGTAAATCTATTTACAATTTCTTTATTTGTGCCCCACTTTTGTGGGTGTTTCTATTTTTTTTGGGAAAAGGTGCCCCTACCAAACATAAACACACGCATGTATCTTTAACCTGGATCCTAACGACACAAATTCATCTGGTAAAAATTAGGGACTTTAGTCAATGATTAAATGGCAATGTAATAGATATTTATGCATTAAGGGAGATATGGAGGTCCTCTGGCCCGGGGTTTGTAAGTCAACCCAGGGTGAAGAACAAGAATATCTCCCATGGTGCATACAATATTTGATTTTATAGTTATATATTAGTAATTAGTAAAAATATTCAGTATAGCTATCCGTAATATGTATTTGCATGGTTGCTATAAGTTGGTTTTAAAACAAACAGCTCGCATTTCATGAACTAACGTTTATTTAATTTGATTTGACTTTAATGCTTTAACAAAAAACGTACGGTTGTGAATAAAATAGTGAACAAACCTGGGCGATAAGTTTAATTCATCATTACCTACCAGTTAATGGTTGTAAATGGTAGGTGCTTATCCTTAGGTTAGGGTGAGGTTACATTTGCCCCCCTTTAGACCAGATAGTAGTTTTACACGCAGTTGATTAGGTGATGGTGAAGCCCCGTCATTAATACATAGGAAGTAGTTATACGGGCTCCATGTGGTCAATGGCGGAGCAGAGCGAGACCGGTCGCTTATGCTTAAGTTAGGGTGAGGTTAAGCCCCTCCGCTTTAGACCGACTGGTAGTTTTACCCGCAGCGGATTAGGTGAAGGCGAAGCTGTCATGAATGCATAGGAAGTAGTTACGGTGGCTCACTGTGGTTGATGGCGGAGCGAAGCGAATATAGGAAGTAGTTACGCTGGCTCGCTTGTTTATGCTTAGATTAGGGTGAGGTTAAGATGCCCCCTTAGACCGGCCAGTAGTTTAACCTGCAACGGACAAAGTGAAGGCGAAGCCGTCATGAATGCATAGGAAGCAGTTACGGTGGCTTGCTGTAGTCGATGGCGGAGCGAAGCGAAGTGAAGCCATCGACCACAGCCGCCTCGCTTGCTTATGCTAAGATTAGGGTGAGTTTAAGGTCCCCCCTTAGACCGGCCAGTAGTTTTACCTGCAATGGATTAGGTGAAGGCGAAGCCGTCATGAATGCATAGGAAGCAATTACGGTGGCTTGCTGTGGTCGATGGCGGAGCGAAGCGAAGCCATCGACCACAGCCGGCTTGCTTGCTTATGCTTAGATTAGGGTGAGGTTAAGGTCCTCCCTTAGACCGGCCAGTAGTTTTACCTGCAATGGATTAGGTGAAGGCGAAGCCGTCATGAATGCATAGGAAGCAATTACGGTGGCTTGCTGTGGTCGATGGCGGAGCGAAGCGAAGCCATCGACCACAGCTGGCTTGCTTGCTTATGCTTAGATTAGGGTGAGGTTAAGGTGCCCCCTTAGACCGGCCAGTAGTTTTACCTGCAGCGGATAAGGTGAAGGCGAAGCCGTCATGAATGCATAGGAAGCAGTTACGGTGGCTTGCTGTAGTCGATGGCGGAGCGAAGCGAAGTGAAGCGATCGACCACAGCCGCCTCGCTTGCTTATGCTAAGATTAGGGTGAGGTTAAGGTCCTCCCTTAGACCGGCCAGTAGTTTTACCTGCAATGGATTAGGTGAAGGCGAAGCCGTCATGAATGCATAGGAAGCAATTACGGTGGCTTGCTGTGGTCGATGGCGGAGCGAAGCGAAGCCATCGACCACAGCTGGCTTGCTTGCTTATGCTTAGATTAGGGTGAGGTTAAGGTGCCCCCTTAGACCGGCCAGTAGTTTTACCTGCAGCGGATAAGGTGAAGGCGAAGCCGTCATGAATGCATAGGAAGCAGTTACGGTGGCTTGCTGTGGTCGATGGCGGAGCGAAGCGAAGCCATCGACCACAGCTGGCTTGCTTGCTTATGCTTAGATTAGGGTGAGGTTAAGGTGCCCCCTTAGACCGGCCAGTAGTTTTACCTGCAGCGGATAAGGTGAAGGCGAAGCCGTCATGAATGCATAGGAAGCAGTTACGGTGGCTTGCTGTGGTCGATGGCGGAGCGAAGCGAAGCCATCGACCACAGCTGGCTTGCTTGCTTATGCTTAGATTAGGGTGAGGTTAAGGTGCCCCCTTAGACCGGCCAGTAGTTTTACCTGCAGCGGATAAGGTGAAGGCGAAGCCGTCATGAATGCATAGGAAGCAGTTACGGTGGCTTGCTGTAGTCGATGGCGGAGCGAAGCGAAGTGAAGCGATCGACCACAGCCGCCTCGCTTGCTTATGCTAAGATTAGGGTGAGGTTAAGGTCCTCCCTTAGACCGGCCAGTAGTTTTACCTGCAATGGATTAGGTGAAGGCGAAGCCGTCATGAATGCATAGGAAGCAATTACGGTGGCTTGCTGTGGTCGATGGCGGAGCGAAGCGAAGCCATCGACCACAGCTGGCTTGCTTGCTTATGCTTAGATTAGGGTGAGGTTAAGGTGCCCCCTTAGACCGGCCAGTAGTTTTACCTGCAGCGGATAAGGTGAAGGCGAAGCCGTCATGAATGCATAGGAAGCAGTTACGGTGGCTTGCTGTGGTCGATGGCGGAGCGAAGCGAAGCCATCGACCACAGCTGGCTTGCTTGCTTATGCTTAGATTAGGGTGAGGTTAAGGTGCCCCCTTAGACCGGCCAGTAGTTTTACCTGCAGCGGATAAGGTGAAGGCGAAGCCGTCATGAATGCATAGGAAGCAGTTACGGTGGCTTGCTGTGGTCGATGGCGGAGCGAAGCGAAGCCATCGACCACAGCTGGCTTGCTTGCTTATGCTTAGATTAGGGTGAGGTTAAGGTGCCCCCTTAGACCGGCCAGTAGTTTTACCTGCAGCGGATAAGGTGAAGGCGAAGCCGTCATGAATGCATAGGAAGCAGTTACGGTGGCTTGCTGTAGTCGATGGCGGAGCGAAGCGAAGTGAAGCGATCGACCACAGCCGCCTCGCTTGCTTATGCTAAGATTAGGGTGAGGTTAAGGTCCTCCCTTAGACCGGCCAGTAGTTTTACCTGCAATGGATTAGGTGAAGGCGAAGCCGTCATGAATGCATAGGAAGCAATTACGGTGGCTTGCTGTGGTCGATGGCGGAGCGAAGCGAAGCCATCGACCACAGCTGGCTTGCTTGCTTATGCTTAGATTAGGGTGAGGTTAAGGTGCCCCCTTAGACCGGCCAGTAGTTTTACCTGCAGCGGATAAGGTGAAGGCGAAGCCGTCATGAATGCATAGGAAGCAGTTACGGTGGCTTGCTGTGGTCGATGGCGGAGCGAAGCGAAGCCATCGACCACAGCCGCCTCGCTTGCTTATGCTTAGATTAGGGTGAGTTTAAGGTCCCCCCTTAGACCGGCCAGTAGTTTTACCTGCAATGGATTAGGTGAAGGCGAAGCGGACATGAATGCATAGGAAGCAGTTCGCTTCGCTCCGCCATCGACCACAGCCGCCTCGCTTGCTTATGCTAAGATTAGGGTGAGTTTAAGGTCCCCCCTTAGACTGGCCAGTAGTTTTACCTGCAATGGATTAGGTGAAGGCGAAGCCGTCATGAATGCATAGGAAGCAGTTACGGTGGCTTGCTGTGGTCGATGGCGGAGCGAAGCGAAGCCATCGACCACAGCCGGCTTGCTTGCTTATGCTTAGATTAGGGTGAGGTTAAGGTGCCCCCTTAGACCGGCCAGTAGTTTTACCTGCAGCGGATAAGGTGAAGGCGAAGCCATCATGAATGCATAGGAAGCAGTTACGGTGGCTTGCTGTGGTCGATGGCGGAGCGAAGCGAAGCCATCGACCACAGCCGGCTTGCTTGCTTATGCTTAGATTAAGGTGAGGTTAAGGTGCCCCCTTAGACCGGCCAGTAGTTTTACCTGCAACGGATAAGGTGAAGGCGAAGCCGTCATGAATGCATAGGAAGCAGTTACGGTGGCTTGCTGTAGTCGATGGCGGAGCGAAGCGAAGTGAAGCCATCGACCACAGCCGCCTCGCTTGCTCATGCTTAGATTAGGGTGAGGTTAAGGTCCCCCCTTAGACCGGCCAGTAGTTTTATCTGCAACGGATTAGGTGAAGGCGAAGCCGTCATGAATGCATAGGAAGCAGTTACGCAGGCTCGGTTGCCTGGTTGCGTCAAGGTCCTCCCCCTTGAGACCGGGTAGTAGTTTTACCCGCAGTAGATTAGGTGATGGCGAAGCTGTCATGAATGCATAGGAAGCGGGATTCTTTGTCATGTTAGCACATACTTTCACTTTAAACACCCTAATAGCACTATAGCACACAAATGGAAATAACAGTAGCAATTACTAGAACGTAAATACAAGAGGTTTCAAAAAAATCAGTGAACTTATTGGGACTGTGTGAAAATCAACTAGAAATTAAGGACATGGTAATTTAAATGTAAATGTTAACTGTTTAACCTCTTAACATACACATTTGTTTTATTATTAATATAGTTAATTTCAGAAATATAATTATTTTTATTTATATCGTACTTTATGTATTCACATATTTTCCGTGAGAATTAGATTGGTTTTCCGATTATGATGTGACCAGTTGGCAACCCTAATAATCACAGATAACTAAATAGAGTGTTCAGTTTGCATGTCCGTCAGTTTCGGCGGTTCAATGAACTGCACATAACCTTAAAATGAAATATTAATGTAAAGAAAAAGATATAAAATTCGCATTTTTACTACTCAAATCGTAAGTTTACATCATTATAAATTGATTGTGGTTGTTGGTTTACCAAAATCTACCCAGAAAAGCAGGTTTTGAGCGAGTTGTACGTCCGATACGAGAGAAACTTTAAGGGGGCACAACTTCTTCCCCTTATGTTTCTCAAAGTTAAGATATACATTTTTGGACTCGGCTCAAAAAACTACGTCTACAAAGAATTAAGAAGAAATAAAAAAACAGCCCACTTCCCGATTTTTCCCGATTTACCCTAAAGTAAACCCTTACCCAACAAATATTGTTTCAAAAACAGCAACATTACAGGCAGCCGGAACGGTGAATTGGAAGAAGAGTTCTGGGTTTGATGAATGCTGAACCAACAACTAGCATTGCGTAAGTGCAATTCTCTGTACAGAAAATTCTGAAGGAGCATGGTCGCCATCAGGAGGCGCAGCTAGTGGACGAAGAAAGCAGGCGCGTATTCTGTGAAATAATGTAGGATTGATCAAATACAGACCGAAACTTTTTGCAGATGAATGCTAGTTCACACACAGCCCAACGTTATTGTTCATAGTAATTCCAACGCATGAATTGATATCTGACGCAAAATTATTCTCACCGTAATTTGACATCTGTCAAACTCATGGCAAGGGTTTTTATTAATTAAATGGTACATTGTTCAACTTATTTTTTATTATTTCTGAGGTGTATTCTGGTAGAAACGTGAATTAAATGGATGATGCATTTACAGTTTTTAATTCCCTACAAAATATTCCTTTACGATTTTTCTCTAAAATAAATAGGGGAGCTAATATTTAATTTTACATGTTAAATTCAATGTTCGCCCCTTATCCCATACACACGGTATAAGCGCATCTACTTCTTCGTTTACATAAATAGCTTTATCACGAAATAACATGTTTTTGAGGAAACTTACAGCTTTATTTGGTAACCACTCACACATTCAGCTACCACACACAGGATTTATAGTTTCAACCTTAACAAGGGCATCGTGACCTTGTAAAGGTTGAAACTACAGTCTACGTGTGATAATCAACAATTTGGAAATTAAAAGTTGCTACTTTAACGTCGATTAAGTTCAATGATTGATAAAAGCAAAAAAATTTCGTGTGCGAAATTAATTACAATCATCTCGAGCTTATTGTCTCCACCAGAAAAAAACACACTTTTTTTTAGGGTATCGGCCGTTTCACCGCAATCATCAACGATGAGTGTTTTCGCAATTGATAGCACCAATCAAATTATGGTATCGATCATAAATTGTAAACAATTACACGGGAATGCACTTGACATTGCATAAAAAACAAATCGAGTGCAATTGGATGAGATTTATTGAATACATTTTGCACAAGGAAGTACGCGCTGAAAATTAAACGATTGCTCGATCGAAATCAACAATTTAAAGACTACATCATCATTGTTTTCTCCACTTTTCGAAATTCATCAAACCGTAAGCGTGGATGGTGCTAATTAAAAAAAATCAACAATTTAAAGACTACTTCATCATTTTCACTTTTTTCGAAATTCATCAAACCGTAAGCGTGGATAGTGCTAATTAAAAAAAATAAATAAACCTCGCCAGGTTGTGTACAAATCGTACCAGTTATGAATTCTTCAGATACCAACATGATTCAACATGTTTAAATTGCTGTCAACAAACAAATCCCAACTGATTCACTGCCTGTAAATGATCGATGATCGATTTGTTGGTAACAGCAAACACAACCATTCTGCAATTATTCACGTATAACGTAAATATCGTTATCATCGATTCTTACGTTGGCGGCAAAGAATTTAATCCGAAATTTTTCAACCATGACCACTCGCTTACGAAGTTTCCCGTTATCAGTTCGGTGTGTAATTTCGCTTATTACGTAAATAATGATCCCACGAAACTTCACTTCACTTCAGTAATCTTTCATCCATCCAATAAAACTTGTAAAAAATTCCAAGGACACAATTTGTAATCGTGAAACAATGAAATTATTATCACCGTGCAACAAATCGATTGAAATGTATAAATCCGTGGATATAGATAGCTGGAATTGAATGAGGTAGCAATTGCGGAAACAATGGGCCATAAATTATAAATATATTTAACACCGTAAATCGCCAATTTTATTGTCGCCGTAAATCAATTTACTGTTGCTAACTTGATTTTGTTTTTTTCTGCCGTGTTTCAGAACAAAGTTGGCTTCGCATGAAGTCAAACTTCCCGTCGGCAGCGTCGAAACCATCAACGAGAAGGATGACCTTTACAATCCCTTCGATCATAGGCCTGTGCAGCATCAAAATTCGTAAGTATTAAATAATCCTCGCCTTATTAGCATATTTTATTTTAAAACGAGTGTACGGAGGGGGGGGGGGGGGGTATAATACCCTAATACCCTAATACCCTATGCAAATAAGCAACAAACGTCAGTTACCTTCCATCAGCAGCGGCGACCGCAACCGCACTTGGGCATACCATGGTGGGGTTGCGTAATCTTGCATCAGCAGTGATGGTGTGTTTTTTTCAAGCCATCAAAATTATAACAATTTTTAGCAAATTCACGCTCTAATTACTTAAAATTTTCACCAAATATGATTAAGGGGTGCAAATTTTTTTAACAAAATCGTAATCTCTAGTCAATTTTAAGTAATTTAACCGAGTTTCAAGTTGATGGCAGTTGTTTTTATATTTTTTTCGAGCCATCAAAATTATAACAATTTTTTACCAAATTCACGCTCTAATTATTTAAAATTTTCATCAAATATGATTAAGGGGTGCCAATTTTTTTAACAAAATCGTAATCTCTGATCAATTTTAAATAATTTAACCGAGTTTCAAGTTGATGGCAGTTGTTTTTATATTTTTTTCAAGCCATCAAAATTATAACAATTTTTAGCAAATTCACGCTCTAATTACTTAAAATTTTCACCAAATATGATTAAGGGGTGCAAATTTTTTTAACAAAATCGTAATCTCTAGTCAATTTTAAGTAATTTAACCGAGTTTCAAGTTGATGGCAGTTGTTTTTATATTTTTTTCGAGCCATCAAAATTATAACAATTTTTTACCAAATTCACGCTCTAATTATTTAAAATTTTCATCAAATATGATTAAGGGGTGCCAATTTTTTTAACAAAATCGTAATCTCTGATCAATTTTAAATAATTTAACCGAGTTTCAAGTTGATGGCAGTTGTTTTTATATTTTTTTCAAGCCATCAAAATTATAACAATTTTTAGCAAATTCACGCTCTAATTACTTAAAATTTTCACCAAACATGATAAAGGGGTGCCATTTTTTTTAACAAAATCGTAATCTCTGATCAATTTTAAGTAATTTAACCGAGTTTCAAGTTGATGGCAGTTGTTTTTATATTTTTTTCGAGCCATCAAAATTATAACAATTTTTTACCAAATTCACGCTCTAATTATTTAAAATTTTCATCAAATATGATTAAGGGGTGCCAATTTTTTTAACAAAATCGTAATCTCTGATCAATTTTAAATAATTTAACCGAGTTTCAAGTTGATGGCAGTTGTTTTTATATTTTTTTCAAGCCATTAAAATTATAACAATTTTTAGCAAATTCACGCTCTAATTACTTAAAATTTTCACCAAATATGATTAAGGGGTGCAAATTTTTTTAACAAAATCGTAATCTCTAGTCAATTTTAAGTAATTTAACCGAGTTTCAAGTTGATGGCAGTTGTTTTTATATTTTTTTCGTGCCATCAAAATTATAACAATTTTTTAGCAAATTCACGCTCTAATTACTTAAAATTATCACCAAACATGATTAAGGGGTGCCAATTTTTTTAACAAAATCGTAATCTCTGATCAATTTTAAGTAATTTAACCGAATTTCAAGTTGATGGCATTTGTTTTTATATTTTTTTCGAGCCATCAAAATTATAACAATTTTTTAGCAAATTCACGCTCTAATTACTCAAAATTATCACCAAACATGATTAAGGGGTGCCATTTTTCTTAACAAAATCGTAATCTCTGATCAATTTTAAGTAATTTAACCGAGTTTCAAGTTGATGGCAGTTGTTTTTATATTTTTTTCGAGCCATCAAAATTATAACAATTTTTTAGCAAATTCACGCTCTAATTACTCAAAATTATCACCAAACATGATTAAGGGGTGCCATTTTTTTTAACAAAATCGTAATCTCTGATCAATTTTAAGTAATTTAACCGAGTTTCAAGTTGATGGCATTTGTTTTTATATTTTTTTCGTGCCATCAAAATTATAACAATTTTTTAGCAAATTCACGCTCTAATTACTTAAAATTATCACCAAACATGATTAAGGGGTGCCAATTTTTTTAACAAAATCGTAATCTCTGATCAATTTTAAGTAATTTAACCGAGTTTCAAGTTGATGGCATTTGTTTTTATATTTTTTTCGAGCCATCAAAATTATAACAATTTTTTACCAAATTCACGCTCTAATTACCTAAAATTATCACCAAATATGATTAAGGGGTGCCAATTTTTTTAACAAAATCGTAATCTCTAGTCAATTTTAAGTAATTTAACCGAGTTTCAAGTTGATGGCAGTTGTTTTTATATTTTTTTCGTGCCATCAAAATTATAACAATTTTTTAGCAAATTCACGCTCTAATTACTTAAAATTATCACCAAACATGATTAAGGGGTGCCAATTTTTTTAACAAAATCGTAATCTCTGATCAATTTTAAATAATTTAACCGAGTTTCAAGTTGATGGCATTTGTTTTTATATTTTTTTCGAGCCATCAAAATTATAACAATTTTTTAGCAAATTCACGCTCTAATTACTTAAAATTATCACCAAACATGATTAAGGGGTGCCAATTTTTTTAACAAAATCGTAATCTCTGATCAATTTTAAGTAATTTAACCGAATTTCAAGTTGATGGCAGTTGTTTTTATATTTTTTTCAGGCCATCAAAATTATAACAATTTTTAGCAAATTCACGCTCTAATTACTTAAAATTATCACCAAACATGATTAAGGGGTGCAAATTTTTTTAACAAAATCGTAATCTCTGATCAATTTTAAGTAATTTAACCGAGTTTCAAGTTGATGGCAGTTGTTTTTATATTTTTTTCGAGCCATCAAAATTATAACAATTTTTTAGCAAATTCACGCTCTAATTACCTAAAATTATCACCAAATATGATTAAGGGGTGCAAATTTTTTTAACAAAATCGTAATCTCTAGTCAATTTTAAGTAATTTAACCGAATTTCAAGTTGATGGCAGTTGTTTTTATATTTTTTTCGAGCCATCAAAATTATAACAATTTTTTAGCAAATTCACGCTCTAATTACCTAAAATTATCACCAAATATGATTAAGGGGTGCAAATTTTTTTAACAAAATCGTAATCTCTGATCAATTTTAAGTAATTTTGCCGAATTTCAAGTTGCTAGCAGTTGTTTTTATATTTTTTTCGAGCCATCAAAATTATAACAATTTTTTAGCAAATTCACGCTCTAATTACTTAAAATTATCACCAAATATGATTAAGGGGTGCAAATTTTTTTAACAAAATCGTAATCTCTGATCAATTTTAAGTAATTTAACCGAATTTCAAGTTGATGGCAGTTGTTTTTATATTTTTTTCAAGCCATCAAAATTATAACAATTTTTTAGCAAATTCACGCTCTGATTACTTAAAATTTTCACCAAATATGATTAAGGGGTGCAAATTTTTTTAACAAAATCGTAATCTCTGATCAATTTTAAGTAATTTAACCGAATTTCAAGTTGATGGCACTTGTTTTTATATTTTTTTTCAAGCCATCAAAATTATAACAATTTTTAGCAAATTCACGCTCTAATTACTTAAAATTATCACCAAACATGATTAAGGGGTGCAAATTTTTTTTAACAAAATCGTAATCTCTGATCAATTTTAAGTAATTTAACCGAGTTTCAAGTTGATGGCAGTTGTTTTTATATTTTTTTCGAGCCATCAAAATTATAACAATTTTTTAGCAAATTCACGCTCTAATTACCTAAAATTATCACCAAATATGATTAAGGGGTGCAAATTTTTTTAACAAAATCGTAATCTCTAGTCAATTTTAAGTAATTTAACCGAATTTCAAGTTGATGGCAGTTGTTTTTATATTTTTTTTCGAGCCATCAAAAATTATAACAATTTTTTAGCAAATTCACGCTCTAATTACTTAAAATTTTCACCAAATATGATTAAGGGGTGCCAATTTTTTTAACAAAATCGTAATCTCTGATCAACTTTAAGTAATTTAACCGAATTTCAAGTTGATGGCACTTGTTTTTATATTTTTTTCAAGCCATCAAAATTATAACAATTTTTTAACAAATTCACGCTCTAATTACTTAAAATTATCACCAAATATGATTAAGGGGTGCAAATTTTTTTAACAAAATCGTAATCTCTGATCAATTTTAAGTAATTTAACCGAGTTTCAAGTTGATGGCAGTTGTTTTTATATTTTTTTCGAGCCATCAAAATTATAACAATTTTTTAACAAATTCACGCTCTAATTACTTAAAATTATCACCAAATATGATTAAGGGGTGCAAATTTTTTTAACAAAATCGTAATCTCTGATCAATTTTAAGTAATTTAACCGAATTTCAAGTTGATGGCACTTGTTTTTATATTTTTTTCAAGCCATCAAAATTATAACAATTTTTTAGCAAATTCACGCTCTAATTACTTAAAATTTTCACCAAATATGATTAAGGGGTGCAAATTTTTTTAACAAAATCGTAATCTCTGATCAATTTTAAGTAATTTAACCGAGTTTCAAGTTGATGGCAGTTGTTTTTATATTTTTTTCAAGCCATCAAAATTATAACAATGTTTTAGCAAATTCACGCTCTAATTACTTAAAATTTTCACCAAATATGATTAAGGGGTGCCAATTTTTTTAACAAAATCGTAATCTCTGATCAACTTTAAGTAATTTAACCGAATTTCAAGTTGATGGCACTTGTTTTTATATTTTTTTCAAGCCATCAAAATTATAACAATTTTTTAGCAAATTCACGCTCTAATTACTTAAAATTTTCACCAAATATGATTAAGGGGTGCCAATTTTTTTAACAAAATCGTAATCTCTGATCAACTTTAAGTAATTTAACCGAATTTCAAGTTGATGGCACTTGTTTTTATATTTTTTTCAAGCCATCAAAATTATAACAATGTTTTAGCAAATTCACGCTCTAATTACTTAAAATTTTCACCAAATATGATTAAGGGGTGCCAATTTTTTTAACAAAATCGTAATCTCTGATCAACTTTAAGTAATTTAACCGAATTTCAAGTTGATGGCAGTTGTTTTTATATTTTTTTCAAGCCATCAAAATTATAACAATTTTTAGCAAATTCACGCTCTAATTACTTAAAATTTTCACCAAATATGATTAAGGGGTGCCAATTTTTTTAACAAAATCGTAATCTCTGATCAACTTTAAGTAATTTAACCGAATTTCAAGTTGATGGCACTTGTTTTTATATTTTTTTCAAGCCATCAAAATTATAACAATTTTTTAGCAAATTCACGCTCTAATTACTTAAAATTTTCACCAAATATGATTAAGGGGTGCCAATTTTTTTAACAAAATCGTAATCTCTGATCAACTTTAAGTAATTTAACCGAATTTCAAGTTGATGGCACTTGTTTTTATATTTTTTTCAAGCCATCAAAATTATAACAATGTTTTAGCAAATTCACGCTCTAATTACTTAAAATTTTCACCAAATATGATTAAGGGGTGCCAATTTTTTTAACAAAATCGTAATCTCTGATCAACTTTAAGTAATTTAACCGAATTTCAAGTTGATGGCAGTTGTTTTTATATTTTTTTCAAGCCATCAAAATTATAACAATTTTTAGCAAATTCACGCTCTAATTACTTAAAATTATCACCAAACATGATTAAGGGGTGCCAATTTTTTTAACAAAATCGTAATCTCTGATCAATTTTAAATAATTTAACCGAGTTTCAAGTTGATGGCATTTGTTTTTATATTTTTTTCGAGCCATCAAAATTATAACAATTTTTTAGCAAATTCACGCTCTAATTACTTAAAATTTTCACCAAACATGATTAAGGGGTGCAAATTTTTTTAACAAAATCGTAATCTCTGATCAATTTTAAATAATTTAACCGAGTTTCAAGTTGATGGCATTTGTTTTTATATTTTTTTCGAGCCATCAAAATTATAACAATTTTTAGCAAATTCACGCTCTAATTACTTAAAATTATCACCAAACATGATTAAGGGGTGCCAATTTTTTTAACAAAATCGTAATCTCTGATCAATTTTAAGTAATTTAACCGAATTTCAAGTTGATGGCAGTTGTTTTTATATTTTTTTCAAGCCATCAAAATTATAACAATTTTTAGCAAATTCTCGCTCTAATTACTTAAAATTTTCACCAAATATGATTAAGGGGTGCAAATTTTTTTAACAAAATCGTAATCTCTGATCAATTTTAAATAATTTAACCGAGTTTCAAGTTGATGGCATTTGTTTTTATATTTTTTTTCGAGCCATCAAAATTATAACAATTTTTTAGCAAATTCACGCTCTAATTACTTAAAATTATCACCAAACATGATTAAGGGGTGCCAATTTTTTTAACAAAATCGTAATCTCTGATCAATTTTAAGTAATTTAACCGAGTTTCAAGTTGATGGCATTTGTTTTTATATTTTTTTCGAGCCATCAAAATTATAACAATTTTTTAGCAAATTCACGCTCTAATTACTTAAAATTATCACCAAACATGATTAAGGGGTGCCAATTTTTTTTAACAAAATCGTAATCTCTGATCAATTTTAAGTAATTTAACCGAGTTTCAAGTTGATGGCATTTGTTTTTATATTTTTTTCGAGCCATCAAAATTATAACAATTTTTTAGCAAATTCACGCTCTAATTACTTAAAATTATCACCAAACATGATTAAGGGGTGCCAATTTTTTTAACAAAATCGTAATCTCTGAACAATTTTAAGTAATTTAACCGAATTTCAAGTTGATGGCAGTTGTTTTTATATTTTTTTCAAGCCATCAAAATTATAACAATTTTTAGCAAATTCTCGCTCTAATTACTTAAAATTATCACCAAACATGATTAAGGGGTGCCAATTTTTTTAACAAAATCGTAATCTCTGATCAATTTTAAGCAATTTAACCGAATTTCAAGTTGATGGCAGTTGTTTTTATATTTTTTTCAAGCCATCAAAATTATAACAATTTTTAGCAAATTCTCGCTCTAATTACTTAAAATTTTCACCAAATATGATTAAGGGGTGCAAATTTTTTTAACAAAATCGTAATCTCTGATCAATTTTAAATAATTTAACCGAGTTTCAAGTTGATGGCATTTGTTTTTATATTTTTTTCGAGCCATCAAAATTATAACAATTTTTTAGCAAATTCACGCTCTAATTACTTAAAATTATCACCAAACATGATTAAGGGGTGCCAATTTTTTTAACAAAATCGTAATCTCTGATCAATTTTAAGTAATTTAACCGAGTTTCAAGTTGATGGCATTTGTTTTTATATTTTTTTCGAGCCATCAAAATTATAACAATTTTTTAGCAAATTCACGCTCTAATTACTTAAAATTATCACCAAATATGATTAAGGGGTGCAAATTTTTTTAACAAAATCGTAATCTCTAATCAATTTTAAGTAATTTAACCGAATTTCAAGTTGATGGCAGTTGTTTTTATATTTTTTTCGAGCCATCAAAATTATAACAATTTTTTAGCAAATTCACGCTCTAATTACTTAAAATTATCACCAAATATGATTAAGGGGTGCAAATTTTTTTAACAAAATCGTAATCTCTAATCAATTTTAAGTAATTTAACCGAATTTCAAGTTGATGGCAGTTGTTTTCATTTTTTTTTCAAGCCATCAAAATTATAACAATTTTTAGCAAATTCACGCTCTAATTACTTAAAATTATCACCAAACATGATTAAGGGGTGCCAATTTTTTTAACAAAATCGTAATCTCTGATCAATTTTAAGTAATTTAACCGAATTTCAAGTTGATGGCAGTTGTTTTTATATTTTTTTCAAGCCATCAAAATTATAACAATTTTTTAGCAAATTCACGCTCTAATTACTTAAAATTATCACCAAATATGATTAAGGGGTGCAAATTTTTTTAACAAAATCGTAATCTCTAATCAATTTTAAGTAATTTAACCGAATTTCAAGTTGATGGCAGTTGTTTTCATTTTTTTTTCAAGCCATCAAAATTATAACAATTTTTAGCAAATTCACGCTCTAATTACTTAAAATTATCACCAAACATGATTAAGGGGTGCCAATTTTTTTAACAAAATCGTAATCTCTAATCAATTTTAAGTAATTTAACCGAATTTCAAGTTGATGGCAGTTGTTTTTATATTTTTTTCAAGCCATCAAAATTATAACAATTTTTTAGCAAATTCACGCTCTAATTACTTAAAATTATCACCAAATATGATTAAGGGGTGCAAATTTTTTTAACAAAATCGTAATCTCTGATCAATTTTAAGTAATTTAACCGAATTTCAAGTTGATGGCAGTTGTTTTTATATTTTTTTCAAGCCATCAAAATTATAACAATTTTTTAGCAAATTCACGCTCTAATTACTTAAAATTATCACCAAATATGATTAAGGGGTGCAAATTTTTTTAACAAAATCGTAATCTCTAATCAATTTTAAGTAATTTAACCGAATTTCAAGTTGATGGCAGTTGTTTTCATTTTTTTTTCAAGCCATCAAAATTATAACAATTTTTAGCAAATTCACGCTCTAATTACTTAAAATTATCACCAAACATGATTAAGGGGTGCCAATTTTTTTAACAAAATCGTAATCTCTGATCAATTTTAAGTAATTTAACCGAATTTCAAGTTGATGGCAGTTGTTTTTATATTTTTTTCAAGCCATCAAAATTATAACAATTTTTTAGCAAATTCACGCTCTAATTACTTAAAATTATCACCAAATATGATTAAGGGGTGCAAATTTTTTTAACAAAATCGTAATCTCTAATCAATTTTAAGTAATTTAACCGAATTTCAAGTTGATGGCAGTTGTTTTTATATTTTTTTCGAGCCATCAAAATTATAACAATTTTTTAGCAAATTCACGCTCTAATTACTTAAAATTATCACCAAATATGATTAAGGGGTGCAAATTTTTTTAACAAAATCGTAATCTCTAATCAATTTTAAGTAATTTAACCGAATTTCAAGTTGATGGCAGTTGTTTTCATTTTTTTTTTCAAGCCATCAAAATTATAACAATTTTTAGCAAATTCACGCTCTAATTACTTAAAATTATCACCAAACATGATTAAGGGGTGCCAATTTTTTTAACAAAATCGTAATCTCTGATCAATTTTAAGTAATTTAACCGAGTTTCAAGTTGATGGCATTTGTTTTTATATTTTTTTCGAGCCATCAAAATTATAACATTTTTTTAGCAAATTCACGCTCTAATTACCTAAAATTATCACCAAATATGATTAAGGGGTGCCAATTTTTTAACAAAATCGTAATCTCTGATCAATTTTAAGTAATTTAACCGAATTTCAAGTTGATGGCAGTTGTTTTTATATTTTTTTCGAGCCATCAAAATTATAACAATTTTTTAGCAAATTCACGCTCTAATTACTTAAAATTATCACCAAATATGATTAAGGGGTGCAAATTTTTTTAACAAAATCGTAATCTCTGATCAATTTTAAGTAATTTAACCGAGTTTCAAGTTGATGGCACTTGTTTTTATATTTTTTTCAAGCCATCAAAATTATAACATTTTTTTAGCAAATTCACGCTCTAATTACTTAAAATTATCACCAAATATGATTAAGGGGTGCCAATTTTTTAACAAAATCGTAATCTCTGATCAATTTTAAGTAATTTAACCGAATTTCAAGTTGATGGCACTTGTTTTTATATTTTTTTCGAGCCATCAAAATTATAACAATTTTTTAGCAAATTCACGCTCTAATTACTTAAAATTTTCACCAAACATGATTAAGGGGTGCAATTTTTTTTAACAAAATCGTAATCTCTCATCAATTTTAAGTAATTTAACCGAGTTTCAAGTTGATGGCAGTTGTTTTTATATTTTTTTCGAGCCATCAAAATTATAACATTTTTTTAGCAAATTCACGCTCTAATTACTTAAAATTATCACCAAATATGATTAAGGGGTGCAAATTTTTTTAACAAAATCGTAATCTCTGATCAATTTTAAGTAATTTAACCGAGTTTCAAGTTGATGGCACTTGTTTTTATATTTTTTTCAAGCCATCAAAATTATAACATTTTTTTAGCAAATTCACGCTCTAATTACTTAAAATTATCACCAAATATGATTAAGGGGTGCAAATTTTTTTAACAAAATTGTAATCTCTGATCAATTTTAAGTAATTTAACCGAGTTTCAAGTTGATGGCAGTTGTTTTTATATTTTTTTCGAGCCATCAAAATTATAACATTTTTTTAGCAAATTCACGCTCTAATTACCTAAAATTATCACCAAATATGATTAAGGGGTGCCAATTTTTTAACAAAATCGTAATCTCTGATCAATTTTAAGTAATTTAACCGAATTTCAAGTTGATGGCAGTTGTTTTTATATTTTTTTCAAGCCATCAAAATTATAACAATTTTTTAGCAAATTCACGCTCTAATTACTCAAAATTATCACCAAACATGATTAAGGGGTGCCATTTTTTTTAACAAAATCGTAATCTCTGATCAATTTTAAGTAATTTAACCGAGTTTCAAGTTGATGGCAGTTGTTTTTATATTTTTTTCGAGCCATCAAAATTATAACAATTTTTAACAAATCCGCGTACTGATCACGTGCAATTATCACGAAATCTAGTGATGGTGTGAATGTATTCTTTACGAAATCACAATCTCTAATTGATGTTAAGTAATTTTGGCAAATTTCAAGTTGGTGGCAATTGTTTTAATATTTTTTTCAAGTCACCAAAATTACAACAATTTTTAGCAAATCCGCGTACTGATGACGTGCAATTATCACGAAATCTAGTGATGGTGTGAATGTATTCTTTACGAAATCACAATCTCTAATTGATGTTAAGTAATTTTGGTAAATTTCAAGTTGGTGGCAATTGTTTTAATATTTTTTTCAAGCCACTAAAATTTTGAAAAATTTCACTTGAAATTTTGACAGTTTTTTCCGTATTGCTGTTTTCTTCCAGATCACTCGGTTCATTGGTGCATATGGTGAAGAGCTCGCTAGGAACGGGTATTCTGGCCATGCCGAATGCCTTCAAAAATGGTGGACTACTCTTCGGATTCATTGGAACAATTCTGGTCGGCTTACTATGCACGCACTGCGTCCACATCTTGGTAAGTTTGCTTTTTAATTTTGGATAAAATTTGCGTTCGACAAACAAAAATCATTCTTAAAAATTTCAAAATCCACTCGTAAGTAATGAATTTTTGACAACGCGTAAAACAATTGGTTTATCTCAAACGAAAAAAAAATTAAACACTCGATACTTGGAGATAAGAAAATTCGAATCCGATGAATGGAAAAGTTCTGAAACAAATACCACTCGTGGAATCGGCTTAAAAACGACTCAAATCCACTCAGAGATACTGGATTTTTGACATACTATAAAACAATTGACGTATTCCAGCTAGAAACGAAATACCAACACTCTAAACTTTAATTTTAGAAACGGAAATTTGCGTCAGACGAATGGAAAAATTCTGAAAGAAATACTGGTTTAAAATTTTCAAATACACACAGAAATAATGGAATCTTGACATACCATAAAATTGACATTTTTTTTTTTTGCCTCAGAGACAAGTCATCTGTGACGGTTCGCGGGTTTTTTTCTGGTACGGCCGAGGAACAAGAGGTGGTAATACAGATAGGTACGGTCAGTTGCAGAGACGGCCGTACCAGACAAAAACCCGCGAACCGTCACTGCAAGTCATGGCCAGCTCAATAATTGACATATCTCAACTAGAAACAAAATAACAAGACTCGAAACTTTAAGTGGGGGGAAAGGAAATTTGTTCTTCTGGCGCGTGTAGCGGATATTTACGCCCTTAAGAAAGCAGCAAACATTTAGAAATATAAAGGTTAGCATTTTAATGAAATATTATTTTTAAAAAAACCATTTTAATTAGTTTGTTTATCTTGCATACTTCAGTAATTGAAATCTTGATTATTCCGTTAACATAACTGAGATTGTCAACTAAAGTGTATGCATACTTTAATGGCTATTATTAGCATTGTTTTTGTTGGGAAGTTATGAAAGAATGTGCAAAGTCGTCCTTCGCAAGTGGAAGTTCCTACAATTCGAGAAATTTGCTGATTGTGCAGTTATGAGTCATAAAATGCCTGAAGTAAACTAAAAACGAATCATTCCATTTATTAATAATAATAAGTAAATGTGACCACGGACCTTGATCTAAAAAAAAAAATTGAATGTGGTTGGAAATATGGAATTATTTTTTATTTTTTTAAGAAGGCTTGTTTTCTAGGAATTGAAATATGGCATTTGAAATGAAGAATTATGTATGAGGCATGCTGAATGATCTCTCGATTGTCTATTTTTTTTTGCCTTCAAGGTTTATATGTAAATGTGTCTCAATGAAAATAATACTAAAGAATGATCGTCAGTTTGTTGTTGGAAACTACGCCACATCGCCTCTGGAAATTAAAATTTCAGTGCGTTTTACTGTTGTAATGGAGTTCAAGGGCTAATTTAAAATCTTTTAATAAATTCGCATGCACCTGAACTTCAAGATATTGGTTTTTAGTCCTAATTTTGGTCAGGTGGAATATTCTTCGTATGGTTATTTTTCGGCTTTTTTGGAAGGTCATTGTAGTTGAGTTCAAGGACTAATTCAATATCTGTTAATAAATTCGCGTGCACTTGAACTTCAAGATATCGGTTATTAGTCCTAATTTTGGTCAGGTTGAATATTCTTCGTATGGGTATTTTTCGGCTTTTTTTGGAAGGTCATTGTAGTTGAGTTCAAGGACTAATTCAAAATCTTTTAATAAATTCGCGTGCACTTGAACTTCAAGTTATTTATTTTTAGTCCTAATTTTTCATGCGACTTTTCGGCTTATTCTTTTAATTCAACTTACAATCGTTATAAATCAAAAGGAAGGTCGGCGTGTTTCCTCTAACGTTTAGCGAAAAAAAAAAAACAAAAGTTGTTGGACTCTTGGCATTTACAATTGCCGGCATTTCGTGAGCAGAATTCACACATAATATCCATGGACGACCGCGGGCATTGCACAATCCAAAATTATTGGAACATAACGCAAATTGCTGCATTCCGACACAACTAAATCAATTATATCAGATCTCTCTCCGTCGAGGAAATTGCACATTGTGAAATAGTTATATGTTATCTCTATCGAATAGATTAATCTTATAATATGAGTCGGGAGTGTTTGAAATGTTATTTTTTTATTAGTGCAAAAATTATTTTCACCTTCATGTTCTAAAACAATTTAAAAAAGGTTTAGCAGTTGCGACGAAATTTTCAGAAGAATAGAAAAATTTGCTTGCCTTTAAATATTACAGGATGTACATCATTAGACTGGTCGATATACAGGGTGGTTCAAATTCGATGCATTACAATTGCTATAAGAGATATCATGAAGGCATTTTAATGCTGAATAATTTTTTTAAAAGAAATTTAAAATATTCCCACTTATTCTGGAGATTAAAGAAAATCAGTTTTGGTTTTTATTTTTTTACAGCTTTATTCCTGGTTATTTTGAAAAATCAAGATCACAGAAAATAATGTTATTTTTCAAAAAGTCACGAAAGTTATTGAAATATTTCGCAAATTTACGCTCCGTTTGCATCAATTTATTTCAAAATTTAAGATAAGGGTGTTTATGTTTTTTAAATAATCATAATTTACGGTGTATTTTGAGTAACTTTGGCAAGTTTTAAGTCGATAGCAATTGTCTTTATATTTTTTTCGAGTCACGCAAGTTATTGATATTTTTGGCAAATTTACGCACCGTTTGCATACATTTATTTCAAAATTTAGAAAAAGGGTGTTTATGTTTTTTAAATAATCATAATTTACGGTGTATTTTGAGTAACTTTGGCAAGTTTTAACTCGATAGCAACTGTCTTTATATTTTTTTCGAGTCACGCAAGTTATTGATATTTTTCGCAAATTTACGCTCCGTTTGCATACATTTATTTCAAAATTTAGGAAAAGGGCGTTTATGTTTTTTAAATAATCATAATTTACGGTGTATTTTGAGTAACTTTGGCAAGTTTTAAGTCGATAGCAATTGTCTTTATATTTTTTTCGAGTCACGCAAGTTATTGATATTTTTCGCAAATTTACGCTCCGTTTGCATAAATTTATTTCAAAATTTAGGAAAAGGGTGTTTATGTTTTTTAAATAATCATAATTTACGGTGTATTTTGAGTAACTTTTGCAAGTTTTAAGTCGATAGCAATTGTCTTTATATTTTTTTCAAGTCACGAAAGTTATTGATTTTTTCGCAAATTTACGCTCCGTTTGCATACAATTATTTCAAAATTTATAGAAAGGGTGTTTATGTTTTTTTAAATAATCATAATTTACGGTGTATTTTGAGTAACTTTGGCACGTTTTAAGTCGATAGCAACTGTCTTTATATTTTTTTCAAGTCACGAAAGTTATTGATTTTTTCGCAAATTTACGCTCCGTTTGCATACAATTATTTCAAAATTTATAGAAAGGGTGTTTATGTTTTTTTAAATAATCATAATTTACGGTGTATTTTGAGTAACTTTGGCAAGTTTTAAATCGATAGCAATTGTCTTTATATTTTTTTCGAGTCACGAAAGTTATTGATAGTTTTCGCAAATTTACGCTCCGTTTGCATGAATTTATTTCAAAATTTAGGAAAAGGGTGTTTATGTTTTTTCAATAATCACAATTTACGGTGTATTTTGAGTAACTTTGGCAAGTTTTAAGTCGATAGCAATTGTCTTTATATTTTTTTCAAGTCACGAAAGTTATTGATTTTTTCGCAAATTTACGCTCCGTTTGCATACAATTATTTCAAAATTTATAGAAAGGGTGTTTATGTTTTTTTAAATAATCATAATTTACGGTGTATTTTGAGTAACTTTGGCACGTTTTAAGTCGATAGCAACTGTCTTTATATTTTTTTCAAGTCACGAAAGTTATTGATTTTTTCGCAAATTTACGCTCCGTTTGCATACAATTATTTCAAAATTTATAGAAAGGGTGTTTATGTTTTTTTAAATAATCATAATTTACGGTGTATTTTGAGTAACTTTGGCAAGTTTTAAATCGATAGCAATTGTCTTTATATTTTTTTCGAGTCACGAAAGTTATTGATAGTTTTCGCAAATTTACGCTCCGTTTGCATGAATTTATTTCAAAATTTAGGAAAAGGGTGTTTATGTTTTTTCAATAATCACAATTTACGGTGTATTTTGAGTAACTTTGGCAAGTTTTAAGTCGATAGCAATTGTCTTTATATTTTTTTCAAGTCACGAAAGTTATTGATTTTTTCGCAAATTTACGCTCCGTTTGCATACAATTATTTCAAAATTTATAGAAAGGGTGTTTATGTTTTTTTAAATAATCATAATTTACGGTGTATTTTGAGTAACTTTGGCAAGTTTTAAATCGATAGCAATTGTCTTCATATTTTTTTCGAGTCACGAAAGTTATTGATATTTTTCGCAAATTTACGCTCCGTTTGCATGAATTTATTTCAAAATTTAGGAAAAGGGTGTTTATGTTTTTTGAATAATCATAATTTACGGTGTTTTTTGAGTAACTTTGGCAAGTTTTAAGTCGATAGCAATTGTCTTTATATGTTTTTCTAGTCACGAAACTTATTGATATTTTTCGCAAATTTACGCTCCGTTTGCATACAATTATTTCAAAATTTATAGAAAGGGTGTTTATGTTTTTTTAAATAATAATAATTTACGGTGTATTTTGAGCAACTTTGGCAAGTTTTAAGTCGATAGCAATTGTCTTTATATTTTTTACGAGTCACGAAAGTTATTGAAATTTTTCGCAAATTTACACTCCGTTTGCATAAAATTATTTCAAAATTTAGAGAACAGGTGTTTATGTTTTTTAAATAATCATAATTTACGGTGTATTTTGAGTAACTTTGGCAAGTTTTAAGTCGATAGCAATTGTCTTTATATTTTTTTCGAGCCACGCAAGTTATTGAAATTTTTCGCAAATTTACGCTCCGTTTGCTTAAATTAATTTCAAAATTTAAAAAAGGGTGTTTATGTTTTTTAAATACTCATAATTTACGTTGTATTTTGAGTAACTGTGGCAAGTTTTAAGTCAATAGCAATTGTCTTTATATTTTTTTCGAGTCACGCAAGTTATTGATGTTTTTCGCAAATTTACGCTCCGTTTGCATACATTTATTTCAAAATTTAGGTCAAGGGTGTTTATGTTTTTTGAATATTCATAATTTACAGTGTATTTTGAGTAACTTTGGCAAGTTTTAAGTCGATAGCAATTGTCTTTATATTTTTTTCAAGTTACGAAAGTTATTGATATTTTTCGCAAATTTACATTCCGTTTGCATACAATTATTTAAAAATTTAGGGAAAGGGTGTTTATGTTTTTTAAATAATCATAATTTACGGTGTATTTTGAGTAATTTTGGCAAGTTTTAAGTCGATAGCAATTGTATTTATATTTTTTTCGAGCCACGCAAGTAATTCAAATTTTTCGCAAATTTACGCTCCGTTTGCATAAATTTATTCCAAAATTTAGGAAAATGGTGTTTATGTTTTTTGAATAATCAACGTCCCTGGAGTTATTTCAAGTTTTTTTTTTTTATTAAAATTGAAACATAACAAAGTGTGCCTTGACAATAATAAAAGCTCCTTCAAAGAAATAAAGATGATGATGACGTCCCAAAATTTTCACACCACCTTTCGCACGATATTTAACGAGCGAACGTAAACCTTGACCTAACCACGTTTTTTTCCATATTCTTCAGAAGCGCCCGTCAAGGATTATTTACCTTAACAGGACTGGAATTCCCACTGGCCCAAAACAACTGCCCACTTGCATCCCAAACCAACCAATTTGCATACACCATTAAAATTCGACCGGTGTGCGTTTTTTTTCGTTTTCTTTTTTTGCTTTATGGGCCATAATCCACCTTAAATGAATCCAAAGCCATTTCGATTTACGAGTCTTCGTTTTGCAGAATGCAGACACAAATGTCAAACAACGAAATAAGATGGAGAAAGTGGCACTCTGGAATTTTTTATTTTCCTACTTATTCGTAAACTCTTCAATTTTCAATTTTTCTTAAACGGATTTCTCGTGAAATTAACACAAAATGCAAGAATTGCACTTTTTTTTTAAATTGGTTTTTAAAACTGCCAAACGCATAGTTTGATCATTAATTGTTTGAGAACATTTCCAGTTGCTCAGTTCAGGGCACTTACCTTCATCAAATAATATCTGTCCCTTATCCATTTTCATTAGAGATGTGGATTTTTGAAAATTTCTGTTTTAATTTTTTGAGCACCTGAACAAAAACATAGCAGAAAAAAATATAAAACATGCAGGAAAAATTCCATCAAAAATCATCCGCAATAGCCGAAGTATTGCTTATTCAAACTCAATTTGATTTTTGTAAATTCAACAATTTTTAATAGAGAAATGGATTTTTGAAAATTTCCGTTTTAATTTTTTTGAACACTTGAACAAAAACATCGCAGAAAAAAATATAAAACGTGCTGACAAAATTCCATAAAAAACCTTAATGACCGAAGTATTGCTTATTCAAAATCAATTTGGTTTTTGTAAATTCAACAATTTTCAATAGAGATATGGATTTTTGAAAATGTTTGTTTTAATTTTTTGAGCACTTGAACAAAAACATCGCAGATAAAAATATAAAACGTGCAGGCAAAATTCCATAAAAATTATCCTCAATGGCCGAAGTATGGCTTATTCAAAATAAATTTGGTTTTTGTAAAGTCAACAATTTTCAATAGAGATATGGATTTTTGAAAATTTCTGTTTTATTTTTTTGAGCACCTGCACAAAAACATCGCAGAAAAAAATATAAAACATGCTGGAAAAATTCCATAAAAAATCATCCTCAATGGCTGAAGTATCGGTTATTCAAAATCAATTTTGTTTTTGTAAATTCACCAATTTTTAATAGAGATATGGAGTTTTGAAAAAAAATATAGAATTTTCAGAATGACAATATTTTGTTCTCATGTGATTATCTCCAAATTTTGTGGGGAAATATTTTGATATTTTCACCAAATTGTAAAGTATAATAATTATTAAGTAAATTTAGAAAGTTTCAAGTGTGTGACAATTGTTTTTATATTTTTTTTATTCTCTTGAAAAAAAATAGAATTTTCACAGTGACAATATTTTGTTCTCATGTGATTATCTCCAAATTTTGTGGCGAAAAATTTTGATATTTTTACCAAATTGTAAAGTATAATAATTATTAAGTAAATTTAGAAAGTTTCAAGTATGTGACAATTGTTTTTATATTTTTTTTATTCTCTTGAAAAAAAAAATTGAATTTTCACAGTGACAATATTTTGTTCTCATGTGATTATCTCCAAATTTTGTGGCGAAAAATTTTGATATTTTTACCAAATTGTAAAGTATAATAATTATTAAGTAAATTTAGAAAGTTTCAAGTATGTGACAATTGTTTTTATATTTTTTTATTCTCTTGAAAAAAAAATAGAATTTTCACAGTGACAATATTTTGTTCTCATGTGATTATCTCCAAATTTTGTGGCGAAATATTTTGATATTTTTACCAAATTGTAAAGTATAATAATTATTAAGTAAATTTAGAAAGTTTCAAGTATGCGACAATTGTTTTTATATTTTTTTTATTCTCTTGAAAAAAAAAATAGAATTTTCACAATGACAATATTTTGTTCTCATGTGATTATCTCCAAATTTTGTGGCGAAAAATTTTGATATTTTTACCAAATTGTAAAGTATAATAATTATTAAGTAAATTTAGAAAGTTTCAAGTATGCGACAATTGTTTTTATATTTTTTTTATTCTCTTGAAAAAAAAAAATAGAATTTTCACAATGACAATATTTTGTTCTCATGTGATTATCTCCAAATTTTGTGGCGAAATATTTTGATATTTTTACCAAATTGTAAAGTATAATAATTATTAAGTAAATTTAGAAAGTTTCAAGTGTGTGACAATTGTTTTTATATTTTTTTTATTCTCTTGAAAAAAAAAATAGAATTTTCACAATGACAATATTTTGTTCTCATGTGATTATCTCCAAATTTTGTGGCGAAATATTTTGATATTTTCACCAAATTGTAAAGTATAATAATTATTAAGTAAATTTAGAAAGTTTTAAGTATGTGACAATTGTTTTTATATTTTTTTTATTGTCTTAAAAAAAATTGATCTGTTCTCATGTGATTATCTCCAAATATTGTGGCGAAATATTTTGATATTTTTACCAAATTGTAAAGTATAATAATTAATTAGTAAATTTAGAAAGTTTCAAGTATGTAACAATTGTTTTCATATTTTTTTAATTCTCTTGAAAAAAATTGAATTTTCACAATGACAATATTTTGTTCTCATGTGATTATCTCCAAATTTTGTGGCGAAATATTTTGATATTTTCACCAAATTGTAAAGTATAATAATTATTAAGTAAATTTAGAAAGTTTCAAGTATGTGACAATTGTTTTTATATTTTTTTTATTCTCTTGAAAAAAAAATAGAATTTTCACAATGACAATATTTTGTTCTCATGTGATTATCTCCTAATTTTGTGGCGAAATATTTTGATATTTTTACCCAATTTTAAAGTATAATAATTATTAAGTAAATTTAGAAAGTTTCAAGTATGTGACAATTGTTTCTATATTTTTTTATTCTCTTGAAAAAAAAAATAGAATTTTCACAGTGACAATATTTGGTTCTCATGTGATTATCTCCAAATTTTGTGGCGAAATATTTTGATTTTTTTACCAAATTGTAAAGTATAACCATTATTAAGTAAATTTAGAAAGTTTCAAGTATGCGACAATTGTTTTTATATTTTTTTTATTCTCTTGAAAAAAAAAATAGAATTTTCACAGTGACAATATTTTGTTCTCATGTGATTATCTCCAAATTTTGCGGCGAAATATTTTGATATTTTCACCAAATTGTAAAGTATAATAATTATTAAGTAAATTTAGAAAGTTTCAAGTATGTGACGATTGTTTATATATTTTTTTTATTCTCTTAAAAAAAAATTGAATTTTCACAATGACAATATTTTGTTCTCATGTGATTATCTCTAAATTTTGTGGCGAAATATTTTGATATTTTTACCAAATTGTAAAGTATAATCATTATTAAGTAAATTTAGAAATTTTCAAGGATGTGACAATTGTTTTTCTATTTTTTTTATTATCCAGACACACTCTTTTTTTATTACCATTGCGTTGTAATAAAACAGTCGTGCAATCATTTGCAGTGGGTAATAAAAAAAGTAAATGTGACAAGCTTAAGTAAGAAAAAAAAAATGTTGCATGATTACTAAATACCTGTCCCGTTTTCTTGAATAAAACTTATGTATTTTTTTTTTCTAAATACGTGATGAAGAGTAATTATGCGTGGGAATTCTGGGGCCGGTGAACAATTTCGAAAAACAATGCACGTCCGTTTTTACGTTTATTATTTAGTCGAGTGCTTTCTTGAATGAGAATTGGAAACCCATTGTTGTAATACTTTGCCCAAGTCCTGATCTGTTCCAACAGTTTTCTTCAGAAAGTTTTCTCAAATTTACGTTTCGAGTGTTGTCATTTCGTTTCGAGTTGAGATAAGCCGATTATTTTACAGTGTGTTAAAAATACATTATTCCTGAGCGGATTCAGAAATTTTGAAGGTGTTTCCACGCGTGGTTTTTGTTTTAGAAATTTTCTATTCACCCGACGACGGAAATTTCCTTTTCTGGAATTCACGTTTCGAGTGTTGTCATTTCGTTTCCAGTTGAGATAAGCCAATTATTTTACAGTGTGTTAAAAATACATTATTCCCGAGCGGATTTAGAAATTTTGAAGGTGTTTCCACGCGTGGCATTTGTTTCAGAAATTTTCCATTCACCCGACGACGGAAGTTTCCTTTTCTCAAATTTACGTTTCGAGTGTTGTCATTTTGTTTCGAGTTGAGATAAGCCAATTATTTTACAGTGTGTTAAAAATACATTATTCCTGAGCGGATTCAGAAATTTTGAAGGTGTTTCCACGCGTGGTTTTTGTTTCAGAAATTTTCCATTCACCCGACGACGGAAGTTTCCTTTTCTCAAATTTACGTTTCGATTGTTGTTATTTCGTTTCGAGTTGAGATGAGCCAATTATTTTACAATGTGTTAAAAATACATTATTCCCGAGCGGATTCAGAAATTTTGAAGGTGTTTCCACGCGTGGTTTTTGTTTCAGAAATTTTCCATTCACCCGACGACGGAAATTTTATTTTTTCAAATTTACGTTTCGAGTGTTTTCATTTGGTTTCCAGTTGAGATAAGTCAATTATTTTACAGTGTGTTAAAAATACATTATTCCTGAGCGGATTCAGAAATTTTTAAGGTGTTTCCACGCTTGGTTTTTGTTTGAGAAATTTTCTAATCACTCGACGACGGAAATTTCCTTTTCTCAAATTTACGTTTCGAGTGTTGTCATTTCGTTTCCAGTTGAGATAAGTCAATTATTTTACAGTATGTTAAAAATACATGATTTCTGTTATTTAAGCTGCACGTCAGAAGTATTATCAGTGTTAAGTCACACAATTCTAACAACTGTGAAATAGAAAGTGTTCGCGATTATCGAACATAAACGAGGTGTGCATTTTAATATTATTTGGAGTTAATGAACTTGCAAATTAGGTTTGAATAAATCGCGTTTAATTATGTGCCAATTAACGTCGGAGATCTGGGTCATGATTTGCGATAGCAATTATATTTAAAGGACGAAAAACGCTCCAAATTCCAATGGAATTAACTTTTTACACACCTTAAGATAGAATGCATAATCATCGAACGACTAATTGGACATGGTTATTAAAATCGGGAAATACGTTTTTTTTTTTTGTGGAACGGTTATCCCATTATTTTTTTTTTTGCAAATTGACCATCATATTCGTTTATGAAACTAAAAGTTGTTAAAATCAGGAAACACGCTTTTTTATAATTTTTTTTTTGATGTTGATATTAATTTTTAATATAGGTATAATATTTGCTTACAAAACTAAAAATACAGATTTATTCTGAAATTTGCGTATGAAGGCCGGAGTGCACAAAGAAAACTCGATGATGACTTTTTCACCACGAGAAAATCTTGAAAATCGCCTTGTTTTCAATTTTACGCTCTTTGCGATCACCCAAGCATTTTCCTATACAAATAGCACTCTCAATGCCAAGACGAATCAGAGAGGAAACGATTAATTGCGATTTCCTTGACGAAAATTCCTTCACGAAGGACTAAACTCGTTAAACCGTATAATTATTTGATAATGCGCATCCTTGCCCATTCAAGTACTAATGATAGAGTAGAAAATAATAATAATACGTTTATTAACTGGGCTCGCCTTTTTTTACAATATAATACAAATAATAATTACAAAAAAAACTCCTAAAAGTGCTCAAAAATGGTTCCAAATCGAAATTTTATATCCAGAGCAAATGTATATGTATACTTAAACCTCACACTGAAGGCTTGATGGAAATTTGTAGTATAAATTCTCTTGTTTATAGTGTCTTATTTTTATTACCTTAAACAAACAGGAAACTTGCGAACACCACAATTAAAACTAGACGCAGCAGGAAGTAATCTTTGATTGACATTTTTAAACAGCAGGATTCTCTATTGTAATTAATTAGCAGGAAGGAATCGCCGCATTTCGCTATTGAAGCGAAGGTGACGGCACTTCTCACACAAAGCCATCGAAGGCCGGGTGAATGTTAAACTTTATGTGTTGCAAACCTTTAACACACTTTAATTGGTAACATGTTTTTATTTTTTGTTCTGTTTTGTTTTGCAGGTGAGGGCCTCCCACGAAATGAGCAGGCGATCGAAAAAGCCGTGTCTGGGTTTCGCGGAGACGGCCGGCGCCGTTTTCAAGTACGGCCCCGAAAAGTTGCAGCCATGGGCCACGACGGCACAGTAAGTTCAAATTCAATTACATTTTTAAAAGATAAAATACTCCAAAACTAACGCAGTTATTGCATCGATACACTGTAATAGATTAGACTTTTTTTAAGTTGGCGATGGTTTTGAAAAAATTGAAAATTTGTTTATTGGTGTAGTGATGAGATGATTTTTTTCCAGTAACTGTTATAACAGTCACTGTTAAATAACAGGTTATTTATTAACCGTTTTTTAAATATCTTTAAAAAAGAGTTTTCAACAACCTGAATCTTAATTTTTTTTTTTTTTAAATTACAGACACCCGGTATATGCAAAGTATACAAAATATCAATTAAAACGCTTTCTCCGAAAATTTCACATCATTACTTGTAATTTAAACAAATAATGATATATTGTTTTCTAAGCAATGAACAGACTAATAAATTCTTATTTTATATGTTTGCTGTCAAAAATTGTTACATTGCAGCAGTGGCGGCTCGTGGAACATGCTGATGCTAGAGCCACTTATAAATATGCCCCCCCCCCCCTCATTTTTGAAGAAAGAAAGAACGATTTATCTTCCTAGACCGAAGTAACTTGCAAAAAGTGTTTTAAAACTACAGGTAATGCCATGGCTCTTTGGCTCTATATGACGAGCCGCCTCTGCTTAATTTGATTAAGCGATGATTTGCAAATCTAATTTATTTTTTGTAGAATTTAGTCGATACGTTTCATATTTTATTTTATTTTTTCACTCGAGTATTACACGATTTGAAAATTAAAATTTTCAAAAATTCAATACTCACGAAATAATTGGTGGATTTTCAAAAACTCTATTTAGTTTGATAAAACGATCATTTGCAAATCTAATTTAATTTTTGTAGAATTTAGTAGACACGTTTTATATATTTTTTTAAATTTTAACTCTAGTATTACACAATTCGAAATCTAAAATTTTCAAAAATTCACAACTCACGAAATAATTGGTGGATTTTTGAAAACTCTATTTAGTTTGATAAAACGATCATTTGCAAATCTAATTTAATTTTTGTAGAAATTATTCGATACGTTTCATATTTTATTTTATTTTTTCACTCGAGTATTACACTACACAATTCGAAAATTAAAATTTTCAAAAATTCACAATTCGCGAAATAATTGGTGGATTTTCAAAAACTCTATTTAGTTTCATAAAATGATGATTTGCAAATCCAATTTAATTTTTGTAGAATTTAGTCGACACGTTTTATATATATTTTTTTATTTTTTGCTTCAGTATTACACAATTCGAAAACTAAAATTTTGAAAAATTCAATACTCACGAAATAATTGGTGGATTTTCAAAAACTCTATTTATTTTGATAAAACGATGATTTGCAAATCTAATTTGATTTTTGTAGAATTTAGTAGATACGTTTTATATATTTTTTTAAATTTTTAACTCGAGTATTACACAATTCGAGATCTAAAATTTTCAAAAATTCACAACTCACGAAATAATTGGTGGATTATTAAAAACCCTATTTAGTTTGATAAAACGATCATTTGCAAATCTAATTTAATTTTTGTAGAAGTTATTCGATACGTTTCATATTTTATTTTATTTTTTCACTCGAGTATTACACAGTTCGAAAATTAAAATTTTCAAAAATTCACAACTCACGAAATAATTGGTGGATTTTCAAAAACTCTATTTAGTTTGATAAAACGATGATTTGCAAATGTATTTTAATTTTTGTAGAATTTAGTAGACACGTTTTATATATATTTTTTTAAATTTTAACTCTAGTATTACACAATTCGAAATCTAAAATTTTCAAAAATTCACAATTCGCGAAATAATTGGTGGATTTTCAAAAACTCTATTTAGTTTGATAAAACGATGATTTGCAAATATAATTTAATTTTTGTAGAATTTAGTAGACACGTTTTATATATTTTTTTAAAATTTTAACTCTAGTATTACACAATTCGAAATCTAAAATTTTCAAAAATTCACAACTTACGAAATAATTGGTGGATTTTCAAAAACTCTATTTAGTTTGATAAAGCGATGATTTGCAAATATAATTTAATTTTTGTAGAATTTGGTAGACACGTTTTATATTTTTTTTTATTTTAACTCGAGTATTACACAATTCAAAATCTAAAATTTTCAAAAATTCACAACTCACGAAAAAATTGGTGGATTTTCAAAAACTCCATTTAGTTTGATAAAACGATGATTTGCAAATATAATTTAATTTTTGTAGAATTTAGTAGACACGTTTTATCACAGAGCCAGGCGAAACGGGTTCCGAAAGAGGCGTAGCGCGCGCTAATAAAACACGCTAGCAATCCCGCGTCGTAGATGCCGCGTGCCCTACACGTATAAAAAAATTGCATTGTACAATATTACCACAAAATACTGCACTATTTCATACATTAAACAATAAAACGTTTTAGAAATAGAAAAAATAATAAACACTACATTTGGATTAATCAAACATAGGTAATCCCCGTAGACGAGTTACCTCTGTTTATGATGAATACCGACTTAAAACCAATAGTTGTTTGATGTTGAGTGAAATTGCGTTTTATTAAAGCGATCGTAAAACGGTAATAATTTTTTTTTACGGCTCGCCGATGGATCCTTGAGTGCGAATAGAAAGTTAAAGCAAATACATTTTCAGACAACAACAACAACAACAACGCAGCCAGCCGTCTTACTTATTTTCCTTTCTTTGCGTGAAAAAAGTAATCCGTTTGCTGTGGCCATTGCTTCCGCGTCTTGTAGGTAAGCCGGCGTCCTCGAACGCGGCTTTATCCAACTCTCGAAGACTCGATTCGTTCGAGAAGAAATGAGGGATTTTATCGAATTTGTTGCTATTCGTGTTGTGTTATGTTTCAAAATCAATGCCTACTCTTCATTTTTTTTAAATCATCAAACAACTTAGTGACAAGTATCCAATTTGTTGCGTGTTATATTTCAAAGTCAACTCTTCACTTTTTTTTAATTCTTCAATCAATTTAGTGACACGTGTGGCACATAATTAGTTTTGGAAGGTGAAAAGCTGCTCAAAAATTAAATAAAAAATCCAGGTCGGTGTTTGAAAAAATTAAGTTGGATGTGGATATCTAAATAATTTTCTGGAAGAACTTACAAAAGTATGAATTTACTTACAAAAGTGTCTCTTGGTTTTCCAAAATAACCAGTAATAAAGCCGTAAAAAAATAAAAACCAAAATTCTTTTTTTTTAATATCTCCGGAATTGGTTAGAATATTTTAAATTTCTTTTTAAACAAATTATTCAGCATTGAAAAGCGCAACTTTTCCTCCACTTAACCAACTCTTTATCTCTTATACCATATGGTAGTTACCCGAGATAGCAATGCTGATGCATCGAATTTGTAACACCCTGTATTATCAATGGTGATGTTTAGATCGTCAACATGACCAAAACATAATTATATTTAGATTGTTGTATATTAGATAGGTGTTAATATAAGAAAAACACAAAATTATATTTAGACAGTTTTAACTATAACTATAATTACAAATAATTCAACATTTAAAAAAAAATGCCCATAATTAATTCTAGACTGTTGAAATCAAAAATTACATTACAATTATGCAATGCTACTTTAGTTTGACCGGAACTTGCACCATTTTTGCCTGTGATTATTATTTTTTTTTATGAGAATCCCAGTTTGTAATTAATTGAATTGAATTGTGAAATTCCACTACAAAATCGTAAATGTGAAGGTTATCTACATAGATGCGATATTTATTTATGAATGCAAATTGCCGCCGCAAAGACCTGTCACCTGGGCACTTTACGTAACGGCGAGGAATCGATTTTTGCAGGAGAGGAAATTACAAAATTGATAGTTTTGTAAATGTGTGTGAAATGCGTGTATAATGGCACTAGAATTTTAATTTAAGCGGTTTTACATGCAAACCATTGCCACACATGCGCTGAAAATTGAAGAGCTGTTACCACCTCCAGATTTCTATAATAACTCGATTATTTTCATTAATAAATTATGCAAATACAATATTGTATTTATCTAATGCTTTCTGCAACAAGTAAGGTTATTCCCAATTTGTTAATAAATTATGTTTTCACGACGGTTCTGCTTTGAATACTCGATGCAAAGTTAATTCAATTTTCTTGCACATATTCATCTTACATACATGAGATGTTTACTTCTTGATAGCGCCGGTGGCCCAAGAATATATTACATAATGACACTGTTGCAGAAGCGATTGTGGACACGAATATCAATTATATAAACAGTACTGACCTATATTATTCAAAGAGAAAATTTTGATGGTAAAAAAATGAAACTGACGGAAAATTTTGTTTTGACACGTAGTGAACGAAAGTCGCTATATTCGCGACATTAGAAAATATCACCGTAAGGTCGAAGGTCAGCGTATTCGTGGCAATAAAAATATTTTCGTTCTAATATTTTTATTGATTTTTATCTCCCGGCGCATCCACCATTCGATACAGTCATAAACGAGCTCATTTTAGTTGTTTGTAAAGCGGTGCTTGCTACTACTATAAACTAGCTCGTATTCTTAAGAAGGTATAAGTCATTTATTAGTTGGGTAAAAATTGGTGATCAGTTTATTTTTCGAAAAATAAAATCATTGAATTAATAATATCAATTTTACTATAAAAAAAAAAACTGAATGTTTGAAATCCTCAACTGGTTTCGACTTAACATCCAGCCCCGGAGCAGATCTCCGATGTTATCAAGATATTTTCAACAGAATTTTAAACATTCTTTTAATCACTTATCCAAAATTAAAAATGCCGCGTTACCCAATCTATTGCACAAGCAATTTCAAAGGAATTTCGATCGCTTGCGTTAACAATGAGATAACGAAACGTTTCCAAAGAATGCAAACTAAAGTGAACGATAACAATCGGAATTTAATCAACGATCGATTCTGATAAGAAATCACGACAAAGGGGAACCTAGATATGCTAGTAAATTAATTATTACTGTTCTTGCAGGTAGTTAGTGATAAGATAAGATAAAGCGTAAGTGGAATCTGTAGGTACTCTATCGGCAGCTTTGACATTAGACAATTAAATTAATGTAATTAAAAGTAGATACACAGAGCGTAGCGTGAATTCACACTTTTCTAAGGCGCCGACACGCATTGAAAAGTCTATTATAATATAGCTGTGTTGTTATATGTTCAATACAGCTCCTAGTCAGGCCAAACTTTCCCTGTCTACGCCACTAAAACCTCTGTTTATTTTTTAATCCACCACGAATCCTGCTTTCAACATTATGGTGCGACGTCGCGCCCTGCAAAACAATCAATGGCAGTTGTGCAAGAATTGTTCGGTTCGGTGCCATTATCTGGCCCCCAAAATCACCGTTTTTTTGGGGGGTGGGCTCTATCCCACCATCCAAACTATAAAATACAAACAAGTAGAAAACAATAGATGAATCATTAAAATATTGCTCTTTGATACATTTTTTCACTTGTAGAATCCTTGAGTTCTATTCAACTGGTTGGATTGTGGGATACGGCCCACCCACCACCTTTCATACCAACTTTAACTTCACCCACAAAATTCTGCGCCATTCAACAAAACATCTTTCTAAATTTAACTGTTACGTTGGAAGTTCATCTATCCCAGAAAACAAGGTTTGTGGTTAAGTTACAATTGATACATAGGGTGGCGGGTGGGCCCTATACCACCCTTCGAATAGTAAAGCGAGGGTTTTACAAGTGGATGAAACATTGAAATATCAACATTAAATATTGTTCCCCCATCAGAACACCTACAGACCGGTTTCGACCTTTCAGGTCTCATCAGTGTAGTTAGTTGCTGATGGGGAAGCGGAGATTACTATTGGAATATAAGTATTCCAAACACCGTTAAAGGTAGAAACGACAAAGTGGCGGAATCTATTGCCTGAATGCTGTACTGAACCAAATCCGGGTGGCTTTAACACCGCTGGCAATGTCCATATCTTGTCGGTGTTAAAGTTCAGTACAGCATTCAGGCAATAGATGCCGCCACTTTGAAATATCATCTTAGGTTTTTATTTTTTGATAAATTTCATTCGTAGAAACTCTGGGTTCTATTTAACTGATTATATTTTGGGATGGGGCACACCCATCACTTTGGGATATGGCCCACCCGCCACCCTTCATACTCACTTTAACTTAACCTATAAAACTCTGTGCTATTCAACGAATTTTCTCTGTAAATTCATCTCTAATGTGGGAAATTTAACAATCGCGGAAAACAGGGTTTGTAGTTAAGTTACAACTGATGCGAAGGGTGGCGGGTGGGCCCTATCTTACCCTCGAAACAGGGTGAAAACGAGGGTTTTTCAGGTGGAAAACAATCGGTGAAACATTGAAATATTCGCCTTCTGTTTTTGCTCTTTGATATTTTTTTTTTCATTCGTAGAAACCCTGGATTCTATTGAACTGGTTGGATTATGGGATAGGACCCACCCATCATCCTTCGTATTCACTTTAACTTAACCTATAAAACTCTTCGCTATTCGACGAAATTTCATGTAAATTCAACGTTGGAAGTTTATCTATCACGGAAAACAGGGTTTGTAGTTGAGTTACAGTTGATACTGAGGGTGGTGGGTGGGCCCTATCTCACCCTCCAAACTGTGAAACATAGACGAAGGTTTTACAGGTGGAAAAAAATGGATGAATCATAGAAATATCGCCTTCTTTGATAAATTAGACCATCCGGAAAAATCCCGGGTTCTGTTTTTAACTGCTTGGATTTAGGGATAGGGCCCACCCATCACCCACCACCCTTCGTATCCACTTTAACTTAACTTATAAAACCGTGTACTATCCGACGAAATTTTTTTGTAAATTTAACTGTTACATTGGAAGTTTATCTATCACGGAAAACAGGGTTTGTAGTTGAGTTACAGTTGATACTGAGGGTGGTGGGTGGGCCCTATCTCACCCTCCAAACTGTGAAACATGGACGAGGGTTCTACAGGTGGAAAAAAATGGATGAATCATAGAAATATCGCCTTCTTTGATAAATTAGACCATCCGGAAAAATCCCGGGTTCTGTTTAACTGCTTGGATTTAGGGATATGGCCCACCCACCATCCTTCGTATCCACTTTAACTTAACCTATAAAACCCTGTACTATTCGACGAAATTTCTTTGTAAATTTAACTGTTACGTTGGAAGTTCATCTATCACGGAAAACAGGGTTTGTAGTTGAGTTACAGTCGATACTGAGGGTGGTGAGTGGGCCCCATCCCACCCTCCAAACAATAAAGTTGTGGTGGGTGGGCCCTATCGCGCCCTCCAAACAGTAAAACATTAACGAGCGTTTTACAGATGTAAAAATATGGATGAATCATAAAAATTTCACGTTCCATGATAAATCAGTTCATTCGGAGAAACCCTGGGTTTTATTCAACTGAAATTCTGCCCACCCACCACTCTTTGTATCCACTTTAACTTAACCTATAAAACTTTTTTTATAAATTCATCTCTAACATTTCAAGGATAATAATTACGGAAGACAACGTATTAACTTACAATTGATACGGAGGGTGGGTCCTATTTTGTTTGTAAGATAAGACCCACCCATCACCTTCCTGTTCAGTTTTACATCATCTCTAAAACACTGTTTTGTTTCAATGCATTTTCTTTGTTACTTAATTTTAGAAATGAATAAAAAATCGCAAGAAAACAGTGTTTTACAATTGAAGTAATAATTAAAACGAAGGGTGGGTCCAATCGCAGAATCCAACCAGTAGAACGAAAAGCTTTTACATGTTTAAGTGAATAAATGTGAAAAACAAAGCATTGTAAATGTTTTCTTTAAATTAGCTTATTTGTAAAATGAGTTGCTTGTCTCGATCGGGTTGGATTGTAGGATAGGGCCCACCCACCACCCATCGTTCACATGATCCATTTTTTTTTGATTGTTTGTCATTCATATTACTGTTTAATCCGTGACATTAACAGATGGTATGCATTTTTTTACTTTCTCCGTTACGAAGTACGAGAAAGTATTGTGATCGTGATTTTTTTTTCAAAAAATTTTTTTACGGAAATATCCGTTTTGGGGTCCCTAGATGTTATTTCAACAATTTCTGGAAAAAAAAAATTACGTCTGTGTGTGTGTGTCTGTATCTCAAAAACTAATAGAGCAATTGATATGAAACTTTGAACATCCGTCTCATTTGATAAACTGAAGAACTGAAAAGCTTTTGGTAAAATTTCGTACACCGGAAGTGGGTGTTTACCTTAACTGTTTTTTGTTTTTTGCCAATATTTTCTTAAATATGGAAAATATCACAAAAGCATTTGAACAAACATTGAAGACAACAAATAAATGAACACCTTTTGCTTGAAAATATTTTTCATAAAAGCATTGTTATTCGAGAAAAAATTTTATTAATTTATTTTTATTTTTTTATTTATATTTATGAAACGATAATAGTTACAGCAAATTTATGTTAATAATAATTGTAGAGAATGCTGAAATGAACAATTTATAAAGAATAAGTTTTTTTCTAAATCGCTTTAGTTTTTGAGTAAACTGAGTTTTTTCTATCTTTCAAAATGTTGACGTTTTAAACGTCAGTTTCATCCGCTCGATGTACATTTAAAATATGATTTAAATTGAAAATAAACCATGAAAACATAAATATAAATGGCTATGATACCATCAAGTCGGAGAAAGTAACATGATGGCCACATCACCATTTTTTTTTTTAATTAAATTATTTTCTTGTTTGTCCTTCATATTACTGTTTAATCCGCGACATTAACAGATGGTATGCAATTTTTTTCGTTAGATCAAGAAATGAAGGTGACCATCATATTTTTTAGACGTTGCAATTAAGTGTGTGCAATAACCACACCAAAAAAATAAAAATGAAACAAACTTTCGCCAAATTTGACGGCCAGAACGTATGACCCGACCTTTACCTCCAAAATTCGTGGATCCGCGACCTTAAAAAAATGGAATTGTTACGTAACGAGCATCGCTTGTCGTTTCGACGGATTTGGGCGTGACTCGAGTGCTAATGTCTTCATTTGAATATCTTCGTACCACGCAAAATTTCGAAACATATTTTCACCGGCGAGGAGATACGATCGGGCGCAGGATTTGAATTGCTAATTCGATGTGCATCGGCCTATTTTTTTGCCTACACCGGCGTCGACCCGAAAACCGCGACCCACGAGCACCCTCTTTTTTTTGGCCCGCGGATGTTTTCTTCTAGAATTTAGTCGTATTCTTGGAGACACGTACACGAGATTGTGGCCCTAACATTAAAAAATGGTGATGTGGCCATCATGTTACTTTCTCCGACTTGATGGTATCATTTATATTTACGTTTTCATGGTTTATTTTCAATTGAAATTGAGTAAACTCGGATGAAACTGACGTTTAAAACGTCAAAATGTTGAAAGATGGAAAAATTATACTTCAAATTCAAAAACTCAGTTTACTCAAAAAATAAAGGGATTTCGAAAAAAACGTATTTTTTATAAGTTGTTCATTTTAGCATTCTCTACAATTATTATTAACATAAATTTGCTGTAACTATTATCGTTTTATAATTATAAACCAAATATTAAAAAAAAAAAAAAAAATTTCTCGAATAAAAATGATTTTATGAAAAATGTTTTCAAGCAAAAGATGTTCATTTCTTTGTTGTCTTCAATGTTTGTTTAAATGTTTTTGTGATATTTTCATAATTAAGAAAATATTGGCAAAAAACAAAAAACAGTTAAGGTAAACACCCACTTCCGGTGTACGAAATTTCACCAAAAGCTTTTCAGTTCTTCGGATTATCAAATAAGACATACGTTCAAAGTTTCATATCAATTGCTCCAGTAGTTTTTGAGATACAGCGCACACAGACACAAAAAAAAATCCAGAAATTGTTGAAATGGCATCTGGGGTCCCAGTACGGATATTTCCGTAAAAAAAATTTTGAAAAAAAAATCACGATCACAATACTTTCTCTTACTTCGTAACGGAGAAAGTAAAAATCTTGTTCTCTTACGTGGACCATTCAACATTTTTTTGCAAATTTTTTATTTATTTATTTAATCTGTCAATACGTGGTGTGGAATAGGAATCGTTAAAGTAAATACAAATTAAAATTATAAAATATAAACTTTGTCAAATGCCGCATAAATATATAATATTAGCTTTGGATCAATTTTGTTACGTTCGGCATATGTTTCACGCTTGGACAGTGGTGTCGAGATCCGCGTCCGCAATACGCCCGCTCCTTGCCCGCCGGCGCGCCTGTAAGAGATAAAACCACCGATCAAAAACCAGACTCTCTATTTATTAGCAATCAACGATAAATGATATCACTTCCTGTTGTCCCAGTAATAACTATTCGCAATTACCACGCCGGCACACAAGAAGATCAACAAAGTGTCGCCCGCCGGCGGCGTCGAACGTGCGATCGAAAATATTTAGGCCATTGATTACGGTAGAGAAATAAAAAAAAATAAGTAAAGTGGGTTCGCGACGAGTGTATAATCGTTGCTTTTTACATTCTTACACGGTGTCTTTGTGCACGTGGCGTGGACGTGTTTCTGTCTGTCAACCGGAGAAACCGGAGGTGTGTCCGGTCGTGTGTGTGTGTGTGCGTGCAGAAGAACCAGATGGTATGGCGGCGACGGGCTGCACAGACTGCGTGTCTACGGATCTTCCGTTTTAAGAAAGTGCGTATTTAACTTTTACTCATCGGGTAACCTTATTTAAGAATTTTTCCAGCGTTGATTCGTTTTCGGTGATGTTTTGGCCGTTGTATCTTGCGAGCCACAAAATTTTGTTTCAGAGTTGGCTGTGAGATAAATGAGGTATGCCGCATATTATTATGTCATGAGATTTAAAAACGGAATTTTTCGAATCGGCTTAAAAAAAAGTCCTTTGCAAAATGAGCTAATTATCTTTAGGTCTTCTAAGCCACGGCAACTAGCCACTTTAGCTAGTCCCAGTTTTTTCTTTAGCTCCCAATTGACACATTAACTTGATAGTAAGAAGGTTTTTTTTGCGGTTTATGCCTTTATACAGTTTTTATTTTGTAGAATCAATATCTATTTCATACGACGAGTTTCCCCGTCATCGATAACTGCGGACCGGTTTCGACCTACTTTCGTCTCATCGGCACCCTTCCAACATATCGAACGACGTAACGATCGGCGCTTTTTGTCGTCGCTAATTTCTAACGCTGTGTGGGATTAAGCAAATTAATTTAAATCGTTCATCTGATTAGAATCAACGATCTATGAAAATCGAGCGGCGCGCGCGCATGCATAATTCATGAGATGTTCTAGATTTGAAATGAATAATTCATTTTCGTGGACAGTTTTTTAGTCGGATATTAAATTACATTGTAAGATTTATATTTACATACAGGGTGGTGATAAAGTTCCGCACAGAATTCTTAATTGCTCTATTAAATGTTTGCAAAAATAAAAAAAATCGCTCGGATAGGTCGATTTTTGTTCATCACTGCGCCCTTTTTTTAACACATTGTAGTTGGGCATTATGGCGCTGGAGCGGGTGATTTGTTTACATTTTAGTAATAACACCTAATCGATTCCTCTACAAAATATGTGAACAAGTCATCTCCAATAAACAAGTTCATCGAGAAAAAAATTATTATAATTTTTTTAATTTTTGGTTTATAATTATGAAACGATAATAGTTACAGCAAATTTATTCAAATAATAATTGTAGAGAATGCCAAAATGAACAACTTATAAAGAATAAGTTTTTTTCGAAATCCTTTTAGTTTTTGAGTAAACTGAGTTTTATCGCATCGGTTATGAATTCGGGAATAATATCAACAAATATCTCGTTAAGGGGGCAAGAAATTAAAAAGCGCGGATATAAATAATGTGGGCGGATGCTTTGCGAAGTAATCCCGCCACCGACGGATCCTTAAAGAGCAAAAATAAAGTCAGTGGCGGCGTTTCGGCGAACCCCTGAAATTCTGAAATTTCATACATAAGGCCGTTGCTCCGAAAGGTCTCCAACGATTTTTGTTAAAATTTGCAGGGATGTTCCGCTCGGCGAGAGGAGTATTTAAAAAAAAATTGGTTGAAATCGTATTGTACGTTTTTGAGTTACAACACTTTTTTTTTTTTTGCCGGTTTTTTATTTCCGAGGGGCGGTGGGGTGGAGTCAGAGGGGCGGCACCGGGAGGGATCGATAAAGCTCTCGATCGTGCATCGGACCGTGCCGGAAAAATTTCCAAAAAATTCGCCTCCGCCCCCCGGGGGTGATTCTTGCGTTCCCCCGCGGTACACTCAATAACTCCGAAACCGGTCAACGTACGGCGGTCAAATTTGGTGGGGGAAGAGAGCGTTTGTTGAAAAAATCAAAGCGATCGGCCTTCATTTGTCAAAATTAACCATTTTTGACAGTTGGGGGTGGTAAAAATTTAGAGGTTAGAATCAAAAATTTAAAAAAAAAGAAGACAGAGAGTCTCTTTGAAATATTTTTTAAGGTCTAAAAAAATTTTGCGCCGCCCTAACCTATTAAACTCCTCTAGTTTGCGAAAAACGCATTTTTACGCGCCCCGACAACAACGTGTTAAGTGCGTCAAAAAATACGGAATACATAACAAAATATGAATTTGAAAAAAATCGAGCAATCTCGGTTTTATATTTAAAAATCAGAAAATACGAAATAGTTTAAATCTGTGCGCATTTTGCGTTTAAATCACGAACGCGCGCAATTTCGAGTTTTGACAGCGAAATCCTTGATGGATATAGAACATTCATAAGTCGAAACGTGCGTGATATTTAGATCATCAAATAATCCTTTCAAAAATCGAAAATCGCTGGAAATTGTAAAAAAAAAAAAACTGTGCCGATTTAAGTTGTGCACAATTTTGATTTTTTGACAGCGAATAACTCCACAATGCGTTGACAGATTTTGATCAATTGTACGTCAATATGTGCACAATTTTAACATCTTTAAATAAACCTTAAATAAACTTTTCAAAAATTCCTGGAAAATGTAAAAATTGAGCACATTTTATGTTAAGGAAACGAAGGCGCACTATTTACATTTTTGACAGCTGATAACTCCACAATGCGTTGACAGATTTTGTCCAATTACACGTCAGAATGTGCAAAATTTTAACATCTTTAAATTTATTCTAAATATTTTTTTCGAAAATTGCTGGAAAATGTAAAATCGTGCGCATTTTATGTTAAAAACACAAACGCGCACGATTTAAATTTTTGACAGCGAATAACTCGACAATGCGTTGACAGTTTTTCAACAATTACACGTCAAAATATGCATAATTTGAACATCTTTAAATAAACCTTAAATAAACTTTTAGAAAATTGCTGAAAAACGTAAAAAATGTGCACATTTTATGTTAAAAGCACGAACGCGCACATTTTAAATTTTTGACAGCGAATAACTCCACAATGCGTTGACATATTTTGATCAGTTGTACGTCAAAATATGCACAATTTTAACATCTTTAAATAAACCTTGCAAAAATTCCTAGAAAATGTAAAAATTGAGCACATTTTATGTTAAGAAAACGAACGCGCACTATTTACATTTTTGACAGCTGATAACTCCACAATGCGTTGACAGATTTTGATCAATTATACGTCAAAATGTGCATAATTTTAACATCTTTTAATAAACCTTCAATCAACTTTTCAAAAATTCCTGGAAAATATAAAAATTGTGCGCAGTTTAAGTTAAAAGCAGGAACTCGCACGATTTAAATTTTTGACAGCTGATAACTCCACAATGCGTTGACAGTTTTTCATCAATTACACGTCAAAATATGCATAATTTGAACATCTTTAAATAAACCTTAAATACACTTTCAGAAAATTGCTGAAAAACGTAAAAAATGTGCGCATTTTAACATAAAAATACGAACGCGCAAATTTTCAATTTTTGACCGCGAATAACTTGATACTGCGTTGACAGATTTTGATAATTTCAAAAATAAATCCAATTTAATTTTTGTAGAATTTAGTTGACCCGTTTTATATTTTTTTTTAATTTTTTGCTCGAGTATTACACAATTCGAAAACTAAAATTTTCAAAAATTCACAACTCGCGAAATAATCGGTGGATTTTCAAATACTCCATTTAGTTTGATAAAACTATGATTTGTAAATACAATTTAATTTTTGTAGAATTTAGTCGATACGTTTTATATTTTTTTTTTAATTTTTTGCTCGAGTATTACACAATTCGAAAACTAAAATTTTCAAAAATTCACAACTCGCGAAATAATCGATGGATTTTCAGAAACTGCACTTAATTTGATAAAACTATGATTTGCAAATCCAATTTAATTTTTGTAGAATTTAGTTGACCCGTTTTATATTTTTTTTTAATTTTTTGCTCGTGTATTACAGAATTCGAAAACTAAAATTTTCAAAAATTCACAACTCGCGAAATAATAGGTGGATTTTCATATATTCCATTTAGTTTGATAAAACCATGATTTCCCAATACAATTTAATTTTTGTAGAATTTAGTCGACACGTTTTATATTTTTTTTAAATTTTTTGCTCGAGTATTACACAATTCGAAAACTAAAATTTTCAAAAACTCACAACTCGCGAAATAATCGGTGGATTTTCAAAAACTCCATTTAGTTTGATAAAACTATGATTTGCAAATCCAATTTAATTTTTGTAGAATTTAGTTGACCCGTTTTATATTTTTTTTTTATTTATTGCTCGAGTATTACGCAATTCGAAAACTAAAATTTTCAAAAACTCACAACTCGCGAAATAATCGGTGGATTTTCAAATACTCCATTTAGTTTGATAAAACCATGATTTGAAAATCCAATTTAATTTTTGTAGAATTTAGTTGACCCGTTTTATATTTTTTTTTATTTTTTGCTCGAGTATTACACAATTCGAAAACTAAAATTTTCAAAAATTCACAACTCGCGAAATAATCGGTGGATTTTCAAATACTCCATTTAGTTTGATAAAACCATGATTTGAAAATCCAATTTAATTTTTGTAGAATTTAGTTGACCCGTTTTATATTTTTTTTTATTTTTTGCTCGAGTATTACACAATTCGAAAACTAAAATTTTCAAAAATTCACAACTCGCGAAATAATCGGTGGATTTTCAAATACTCCATTTAGTTTGATAAAACTATGATTTGCAAATCCAATTTAATTTTTGTAGAATTTAGTTGACCCGTTTTATATTTTTTTTTTATTTGTTGCTCGAGTATTACGCAATTCGAAAACTAAAATTTTCAAAAATTCACAACTCGCGAAATAATAGGTGGATTTTCATATATTCCATTTAGTTTGATAAAACCATGATTTCCCAATACAATTTAATTTTTGTAGAATTTAGTCGACACGTTTTATATTTTTTTTTAATTTTTTGCTCGAGTATTACACAATTCGAAAACTAAAATTTTCAAAAACTCACAACTCGCGAAATAATCGGTGGATTTTCAAAAACTCCATTTAGTTTCATAAAACTATGATTTGCAAATCCAATTTAATTTTTGTAGAATTTAGTTGACCCGTTTTATATTTTTTTTTAATTTTTTGCTCGAGTATTACACAATTCGAAAACTAAAATTTTCAAAAATTCACAACTCGCGAAATAATCGGTGGATTTTCAAAAACTCCATTTAGTTTGATAAAACCATGATTTGAAAATCCAATTTAATTTTTGTAGAATTTAGTTGACCCGTTTTATATTTTTTTTATTTTTTGCTCGAGTATTACACAATTCGAAAACTAAAATTTTCAAAAATTCACAACTCGCGAAATAATCGGTGGATTTTCAAATACTCCATTTAGTTTGATAAAACTATGATTTGCAAATCCAATTTAATTTTTGTAGAATTTAGTTGACCCGTTTTATATTTTTTTTTTATTTTTTGCTCGAGTATTACACAATTCGAAAACTAAAATGTTCAAAAATTCATAACTTGCGAAATAATCGATGGATTTTCAGAAACTGCACTTAATTTGATAAAACGGTGATTTGCAAACGTATTTTAATTTTTGCAAAATTTTGTCGACACGTTTTATATTTTTTTGTTTTTGCGCAAGTATTATACAAACCTTCTACAGTGGTAAATAATTATACCCGTTATAATAACATTTAAAAAAAATATGAGCACACAACTCGATTACGCATTATAGTAGAATTGAAGTATTTGCAAATATCAATGACTTGAGATTACACTAATCACACTCGAACACACGCAACCAGTTAAAAAAGTCGCCGATCATTATTTCATACGTTTACCGTTATGTACAAACGTACAAAGTGTACTTTAATAGTGGCATTACATAAAATTCCATTGTAATTGCAGATGTAAAACATGGGACACTTACACTTGCCATTTCACAATTTCTAACAAGCGGGTAATGCAGTGGCGTATCCGCGGATGTTCCGCGGATTCCGTGCAATCCAAATTCAATATATATAAAAACTTGGGACTAAAATAATAATTTTAGAATTTGCGTTTCTGCACTTAACACTACATTTAATAACTCTGGCAAGGGTTCGAGGATTTGGATTGTAGTTTGATTGGAATATACGGATAATGAAGAGGAATAAAAGCATGGCCTGCTCTCGGCTTGCGGTGTCATTCATGATGATACAGATATCTGTATTGCCACGGTACGGCCGAGGTAGCAGAGGTAACAATACAGATATACATTGATCAATGGATCTTATGGGTCTTTGCGTGTACGTCATAGATAGCCGAACCAAGTTCCGACAACACTTTCATTCGTTTGATCTCTCTATAATAAGTTAAATTAGAAGCAATTATGTGTGTAAGTGTGTCGTCCAAGGCGAGAAAATTCAGTCTTCGGTAATGACGCACAAGCAAAGATCCATTGATCGAACTATATCTGTATTATCACCTCCGCTACCTCGGCCGTACCGTGGCAATGCAGATATCTGTATTTCCACCTATGCTACGTCGGCCGTACCGTGGCAATACAGATATCTGTATTATCACCTCTGCTACCTCGGCCGTACCATGAGTCACCACGCCGAGAGCCGTTACTGCCTGCTACATCTCAAAAATCATTTAAAACTTCTGAATTCGACCATCTTGTAAGCGACGTAAATCGGGAACGTATGTGTTTCTCTGCGACAATGCATGTGTGTGTGCATCTGGAATGTGCAGCACGTAAACATCAATCGGATCGACCTTTAAATAATTGCCGTCTGTCCAGTCAACCAGAAATCCTGCCCGTTCATTATTTATTTAATTTATAAATGCATATGTGAACGCACGCCAGTGTTCTTATTGTCTCGACCTTGGGATTTCGAAAAATTCCAAAAGTGCTAAAAAAATAAAACTTGATCAATTAAAGGACGGCCACTGGATGCTGTCTGGGCCAAGTTTTGCGAGATTTTTTTGTTGTTGTTGTGTCTGCTCCGAAAAATGTTTCTATCTCCTATTGTGGGCCAGATTTTTGTTTTTTGTTGTGTCTGCTCCGATTTTTAAATGACCAGAGGCCAAAAATACCTTTGCAAATGATTGATTGTTGGATACAGTCGTATGAAGTGCTCCTAAAAAAATTGTTAATTATGGAAACATCTTCATATAAGTCATAATAATGATAATTTATTGGTGCATATTCTGAACAGTTTAAACAAGTCATTTAATTTAGATTTTATTTTTTTTATTGTGTTTAAGTGTAATACATTGTCGTAAGAATTTCTACAACATTAAAAACCCTCATTGACAGCCTTCATAGACAACATTTATAAATGAATGTGTCCCTGTTGATATTCGATCACTCATTATATTAGCCAAGTACAATACAGTAACTGATGTGACTGAAGGGCACCTGCCAAAGTAAAAAAAAAAAACCCCTCATCAAATTTTCATTTTCCGCGTAATCATAATTCATTGTTGTAACTTGCAATATTTTCAAATTCTGATCATCTGGTCAATAGTTATCGGCAAAAAAAAAACGGAAAAACAGTTGTTTGTCGAATTTTTTTTCTACAGTTTGCTTGCAAATCATCGAAATCTGATCACCCATTCAAAAGTTATCCGTAAAAAAATCATCACAAAAAAAAACGCCAATGGGCAACATAAAAGCACCGTTAAAGAGCATTTAGTTTTGGCCCACACCGTGATTCCGTGATTATAGGTTCACGAAAAGATCGGTCCGTGGGACCGATGTTTTAGGGCATGTTATTACGACCTTGCCCGACTACACAGACGAATACAAATTGGCTAATTTACTTTCGGAAGCCTGTGGTTAGTGCACCGAAAAAAAAAACAGTTTCTACATTTCACAATACACTATGGGAACAAACATGAAATTCCCCGACTATATTTGGAGGGACGTAATTGGAATACAAAAACCTGCAATCCTTGATAACAATATTTGGAGAGTCATAATCTGATTAATAAAATACCATATGTATAAAAATTATTTAGATAAAGGGTGGTTTTGTATTTCGGAACGTACGTTGCAGGTTTGATACGTTGCATCACGTCTTCGCCAAACTTTTGCAATTATACAAAAGATGATCTTCATCTTTTCCCCGTTGTTTCCCTTCATCAAGCAAACGAAACGAATTAATATAAATCAAAACACGTTTAGGGATTGTATATTTAATGAAATCTCGTTAGCAGAGTGAGAACATCAGCGCGGATAATAAATAAACGACCCGTCGTGCTGCAGCAAAATGTGCACGCCGCTACAATATACGTTACGCATGGTGCGTGCGCATCTATTTACCGAAAATCACGCATAGTATTCGATCCCTGTCATACCCAAACATCCACACTCTACAGATTAGCTTTCCAACAAGCATTCTTCAAATAATATCCTTCGAATAAATCACATTATTACACTCCCATAATATCGAATTGACATTCCGCGTGAATATGCGGGCCGTAATCACGAGATTAATTACGTTTCTAGCAATAATTAGTGCCCATATTGCATCAGTAGGTACCAATTAGCGGCGCCTTTCACTCCTTTTCGACTGCGAAACGTCGCTCTTTCGAAACCGGCCGCTTTGCATTTTTAATTAATTTTTTTGTTTTCGCATTAAATTTTTCGTCTTGATTACATATTTATTTTTGTTTTCAGGATCGTGGTGGACGTCGCCTTGATCTCGACGTACTTCATGGGAGGAAGTGTGTACATCGTGTTCATATCGGAATCCATAAAGGAGGTAATTAGTTTTAGAAATAAATTCTCTGAAAAATGGTGATGTGGCCATCATGTTACTTTCTCCGACTTGATGGTATCATTTATATTTACGCTTCCATGGTTTATTTTCAATTTAAATCATATTTTAAATGTACATCGAGGGGATGAAACTGACGTTTAAAACGTCAAAATTATGAAAGATGGAAAAATTATACTTCAAATTTTAAAAACTCGATTTACTCAAAAACTAAAGGGATTTCGAAAAAAACTATTCTTTACAAGTTGTTCATTTTTGCATTTTCTACAATTATTATTAACATAAATTTGCTGTAACTATTATCGTTTTACAAATTTAAACCAAAAATTAAAAAAATAATAATAATTTTTTTTCTCGAATAAAAATGATTTTATGAAAAATGTTTTCAAGCAAAGGATGTTCATTTCTTTGTTGCCTTCAAAGTTTGTTTAAATGTTTTTGTGATATTTTTCATATTTAGGAAAATATTGGCAAAAAACAAAAAACAGTTAAGGTAAACGCCCACTTCCGGTGTACGAAATTTTACCAAAATCTTTTCAGTTCTTCAGATTATCAAATAAGACGGATGTTTAAAGTTTCATATCAATTGCTTTATTAGTTTTTAATACAGCGCGCACCAAATTTCCAATTTTTTTTCAAAGAAAGTTTCAAGTGTTGCAATTCTCTTTCTGATTGTAATTCGGCAATTGTTTCCACGGGATTTCAAAAATGTGTTTATAATTTCTTAGAAATTTTCGAATCGATCAATGCAATTTCCATTTTTTTTTTAAAGAAAGTTTCGAGTGTTGCAATTCTGATTCTGGTTGTAATTTGTCAATTGGTTCCACGGGATTTTAAAATTGTGTTTATTTGTGGATGAATTTTGAAATTTTGAAGCGAATTCCTTGCGAGATTAATTTTTAATAAGTAAATAATTGTCATTGAGAGGTAATATTTTTGCGTTTGCAATGGACATGAGATCAGTGCGATCTATGCAACCGAACGTACCTACCTGTATTGTCACCTGTGCTACCTTCACCCCTCACTTCAAGAGATGATGTTATTTTCAGGTCGTGGATGACAACTACCCAGAACTAGGATGGAACATATACGTGTACATGGGCCTGATCCTCGTGCCCATCATCCTGTCCTGCCAGTTCAGGGAGCTCCGCTACCTGGTGCCCTTCTCCTTCCTCGCCAACATGTTCATGGTCGTGTCCTTCGCCATCACGCTGTACTACATGTTTTCGGACATCAAGGACACCGACGATCGGAAGCTCATCGGTCCCCCCGGCGGCATACCGCTCTTCTTCAGCACGGTGATCTTCGCGATGGAGGGCATCGGCGTCGTGCTGCCGGTGGAGAACAGCATGAAGAAACCGCAGCAGTTCCTGGGATGCCCCGGCGTGCTCAACGTCGCCATGTCCATCGTCGTCGCGTTGTATTCGATCATCGGATTCTTCGGGTACATGAAGTACGGAGAGAAGACCGAGGCCAGTATCACGTTCAATCTTCCAAACGAAACGTAAGTACAATCGAAATTCGGGATGGAAGGTTTTACGCACAGGTATGGAGAATAATCAAAATGGTATTGATTAGTAGTACTTTGGTATTTGGTATTTATATATCTATTAGATTGGTGAAGATGTTGCTTTTATAATACAACGCGTGTTAGAATGTCGTTACATAGTATCACCAGCATGAAATAACTGTGACAGGGTGACAGTACTGTGAAAAATGAAGAATTAAGAATAAAGTAAAAGAAGACGACTCGCGCCTTTCCTCTCTCTCCTGAAGAAACTACAGTGATTCCCGCTCCGGTCCGCGGCGCCACGACCAAACTCCAAACTCTCTCTCTTTGCGTAACACTGATGCACTTGCAGGTTAGCCGAAGTGGCGAAAATCTTCATCGCCCTGGCGGTCTTCTTCACGTACTCCCTCCAGTTCCACGTCCCCATGGACATCACCTGGAGGAAGATCTGCGTGCATCGCATCCCCGTGAAGTACCACAACATCGCCCAGGTGGGCATCCGGAGCCTGATCGTACTCGGCTCCCTCAGCATCGCCGCCCTCGTCCCCGATCTGGAGCCGATCATCGCCCTCGTGGGCGCGGTGTGCCTCTCCAGCCTGGGCGTCCTCATCCCCGCCCTCATGGAAACGGCCCTCATGTGGGACGGCAGGCTGGGCTTCCTGAAATGGCGGCTCGCGAAAAACTCACTGCTCGCGATGTTCTCCATTTTCGCCCTCGTCTCCGGTTCCTTTTTCGCCATCAACGACATCATGCATTCGAAAAAGAAACCTTAAAAAAACAGATTGGACGGTTTGTACGTTATTTTCGAGATTTTCGAAAACGCATCTGCCGGTGGAGAATTGTAAATAACAAATCAGGTATTGCATTCCAAATCCAAATTTGCGTACTTCTTAAACGTAGTGATAGGACAGTTGTATATATAGTGATATAAATTGATTTAATTTATATATTGGTCACATAATTTATTATTTTAATATAGACAAACTTTTTATAATAAAAAAAAAACCCAATTGTGATATTTGCAATTTTCTGCGATATTTTTATTGATATTAAATGCTATTTATTTATAACGTGTTACAGGTTAACATTAACTGTAGAATAAAGTGATTTAAGTTACAAACTCCTTGTTTCCATTAGGTTATAACAGTGATGCGTCAGCTGCTGCCACTGCACTTACCTACGCATTACAGCAAACTCAAAAATGTTCATTAGATGCAGCCATGCACTTAATGAAAACAGGAGACAACATTTAAGCACACAACACACATCTATATCAGTGACGGCTCATGGGATGACTCATGGTACGGCCGAGGTACCAAGGGTACTGTCACGGCGCGACCTACCTATTGCCACCTCTGCTACCTCGGCCGTACCAGAGTCACCCCGCGAGCCGTCTCCGGTCTATCTAATATGTCTGATATGTTTGTTAGATTTCGAGAACCAAAATTTTCACCAAAAATCTAAATAATTGAAAAAATACGACCATTAAAATCTCAACCCCTTACCCACAGAGGTTCGCGCCAAATCTATCTTCTCCCTGGTTTTTAAAGCCGGAAGATTGAAATATCTCCGAAAAAACTGTTGCAAGCCCTAACGATTTTTTTCGTTTGCACCCGGTCCTTCCCTCCCGCCCCCCGGCACCGGCAATGAATTTTTGAACGCGATCGTGCAGATTTTCCAGAGATCCGCGCCAAATCCATTTTCTACGATGGCCTTTGCTTTGGAAAACGGAAATTTTCAACAAAATTCATCAAAGAAGAAGTTTACTCGACCCTCATCGTTCAGTGAATAGAGGACAATAAAAATCCTTCATCGGATGCAGTCGCTACAGTTATCTAAACCAACTAGAACAGATAATAGAAGTAAGTGACTTCTTAATCACTTAAGTAAACCAACAAGTACAGATAGCAAAAGACAGCAATTAAGTTCACAAAATTATTCAACAGATACAGATAACAGAAGACAATAGTGAAGTTCCCAAAACGTTCAACAGATGCCGCCATTACACTTAACCAACAAGTACAGCTGACAGAAGACAAGAGAGGAAAAAAACGTTTAACAGAAACCGTCATAACACTTAACCAACAAGTACAGAAAATAAAAGGCAACAGTGATGTTCCCAAAACTTCAAACAGATGCCGTCATTACATTTAACCAACAACAACAGATACCAGAAGACAACAGTGAAGTTCCCAAAACGTTCAACAGATGCCGCCATTACACTTAACCAACAAGTACAGCTGACAGAAGATAATAGCGAAAAAAAAAAACGTTTAACAGCAGAAGCCGACATAACACTTAACCAACAAGTACAGACAAAAAAGGCAACAGTCAAGTTCCCAAAACTTCAAACAGATGCCGTCATTACATTTAACCAACAAGTACAGATACCAGAAGACAACAGTGAAGTTCCCAAAGCGTTCAACAGATGCCGCCATTACACTTAACCAACAAGTACAGCTGACAGAAGACAATAGCGAAAAAAAAACGTTTAGCAGAAGCCGACATAACACTTAACCAACAAGTACAGACAAAAAAGGCAACAGTCAAGTTCCCAAAACTTCAAACAGATGCCGTCATTACACCTAACCAACAAGTACAGATACTAGAAGACAACAGTGAAGTTCCCTAAACGTTCAACAGATGCCGCCATTACACTTAACCAACAAGTACAGCTGACAGAAGACAAGAGAGGAAAAAAACGTTTAACAGAAACCGTCATAACACTTAACCAACAAGTACAGAAAATAAAAGGCAACAGTGATGTTCCCAAAACTTCAAACAGATGCCGTCATTACATTTAACCAACAACAACAGATACCAGAAGACAACAGTGAAGTTCCCAAAACGTTCAACAGATGCCGCCATTACACTTAACCAACAAGTACAGCTGACAGAAGATAATAGCGAAAAAAAAAAACGTTTAACAGCAGAAGCCGACATAACACTTAACCAACAAGTACAGACAAAAAAGGCAACAGTCAAGTTCCCAAAACTTCAAACAGATGCCGTCATTACACCTAACCAACAAGTACAGATACTAGAAGACAACAGTGAAGTTCCCTAAACGTTCAACAGATGCCGCCATTACACTTAACCAACAAGTACAGCTGACAGAAGACAAGAGAGGAAAAAAAACGTTTAACAGAAACCGTCATAACACTTAACCAACAAGTACAGACAAAAAAGGCAACAGTCAAGTTCCCAAAACTTCAAACAGATACCGTCATTACATTTAACCAACAAGTACAGATACCAGAAGACAACAGTGAAGTTCCCAAAACGTTCAACAGATGCCGCCATTACACTTAACCAACAAGTACAGCTGACAGAAGACAAGAGAGGAAAAAAAACGTTTAACAGAAACCGTCATAACACTTAACCAACAAGTACAGACAAAAAAGGCAACAGTCAAGTTCCCAAAACTTCAAACAGATACCGTCATTACATTTAACCAACAAGTACAGATACCAGAAGACAACAGTGAAGTTCCCAAAACGTTCAACAGATGCCGCCATTACACTTAACCAACAAGTACAGCTGACAGAAGACAAGAGAGGAAAAAAAACGTTTAACAGAAACCGTCATAACACTTAACCAACAAGTACAGACAAAAAAGGCAACAGTCAAGTTCCCAAAACTTCAAACAGATACCGTCATTACATTTAACCAACAAGTACAGATACCAGAAGACAACAGTGAAGTTCCCAAAACGTTCAACAGATGCCGCCATTACACTTAACCAACAAGTACAGCTGACAGAAGATAATAGCGAAAAAAAAAAACGTTTAACAGCAGAAGCCGACATAACACTTAACCAACAAGTACAGACAAAAAAGGCAACAGTCAAGTTCCCAAAACTTCAAACAGATACCGTCATTACATTTAACCAACAAGTACAGATACCAGAAGACAACAGTGAAGTTCCCAAAGCGTTCAACAGATGCCGCCATTACACTTAACCAACAAGTACAGCTGACAGAAGATAATAGCGAAAAAAAAAAACGTTTAACAGCAGAAGCCGACATAACACTTAACCAACAAGTACAGACAAAAAAGGCAACAGTCAAGTTCCCAAAACTTCAAACAGATGCCGTCATTACATTTAACCAACAAGTACAGAATCCAGAAGACAACAGTGAAGTTCCCAAAACGTTCAACAGATGCCGCCATTACACTTAACCAACAAGTACAGCTGACAGAAGATAATAGCGAAAAAAAAAACGTTTAACAGAAGCCGTCATAACACTTAACCAACAAGTACAGAAAATAAAAGGCAACAGTGATGTTCTCAAAACTTCAAACAGATGCCGTCATTGCACTTAACCAACAAGTACAGATACTAGAAGACAACAGTGAAGTTCCCAAAACGTTCAACAGACGCCGCCATTACACTTAACCAACAAGTACAGCTGACAAGACAATAGAGAAAAAAAAAAGTTTAATAGAAGCCGTCATAACACTTAACCAACAAGTACAAAAAATAAAAGGCAACAGTGAAGTTCCCAAAACTTCAAACAGATGCCGTCATTACATTTAACCAACAAGTACAGAAAATAAAAGGCAACAGTGAAGTTCCCAAAACTTCAAACAGATGCCGTCATTACATTTAACCAACAAGTACAGAAAATAAAAGGCAACAGTGAAGTTCCCAAAACGTTCAACAGACGCCGCCATTACACTTAACCAACAAGTACAGCTGACAGAAGATAATAGTGGAAAAAAAACGTTTAACTGAAGCCGCCATTACACTTAACCAACAAGTACAGATACCAGAAGATAACAGTGAAGTCCCCAAAACGTTCAACAGATGCCGCCTTTACACTTAACCAACAAGTACAGCTGACAGAAGACAATAAAGAAAAAAAAGTTTAACAGAAGCCGTCATAACACTTAACCAACAAGTACAGAAAATAAAAGGCAACAGTGAAGTTCCCAAAACTTCAAACATATGACGCCATTACATTTAACCAACAAGTACAGAAAATAAAAGGCAACAGTGAAGTTCCCAAAACTTCAAACAGATGCCGTCATTACATTTAACTAACAAGTACAGAAAATAAAAGGCAACAGTGATGTTCTCAAAACTTCAAACAGATGCCGTCATTACATTTAACCAACAAGTACAGCTGACAGAAGACAATAGTGAAAAAAAAACGTTTAACAGAAGCCGTCATAACACTTAACCAACAAGTACAGAAAATAAAAGACAACAGTGAAGTTCCCAAAACTTCAAACATATGCCGTCATTACATTTAACCAACAAAAACAGATACCAGAAGACAACAGTGAAGTTCCCAAAACGTTCAACAGATGCCGCCATTACACTTAACCAACAAGTACAGCTGACAGAAGACAATAGAGAAAAAAATAAGTTTAACAGAAGCCGTCATAACACTTAACCAACAAGTACAGAACATAAAAGGCAACAGTCAAGTTCCCAAAACTTCAAACATATGACGCCATTACATTTAACCAGAAAGTACAGATACCAGAAGACAACAGTGAAGTTCCCAAAACGTTCAACAGATGCCGCCATTACACTTAACCAACAAGTACAGCTGACAGAAGACAATAGAGAAAAAAAAAGTTTAACAGAAGCCGTCATAACACTTAACCAACAAGTACAGATAATAAAAGACAACGATGAAGTCCGCAAAACTTTCAACAGATGCCGCTATTACACTTAACCAATAAGTGCAACAATGAATCACAATTTCTAAGCCTTCAACGATGGAATAACGAATGTGTTCTTATAATAAACTACGGATAAAATAAAATTAATTTTGCCAAGCGTGCGTATTCCACGGCTGTTGTTGATTCGTTGGATTCCTCTGCGAAAAATTTTCGCTGGTGGACTTGTTGTCCAGCTGCGGATAGAGCCCGGGGTTCATCTCGTGCCCCCTGAGCTCGTCGTCCCTTCCGTGTTTGGCCGTGGTTATGTCGACCGTCGCGTTATCCCCGAAGCACAGCACCTTTTCCCGCCTCATCACCATCAGCAGACCGGAGAGCATGATCGATAGACCGAGCACGATCAGCAACCATTTCAACCACACCAGGAGGCCGATTTTCGAAAGGTTGCCCGCGAGAAAATTGGCGATGTCGTCCGGTAGAGTGACACCCTGTAAGTTACGATAATGCAATTATTACGCCATTGAAATATTGTTTTGGTTATGCAACGAATTGATTGTTTGATAAACTTGTAAATATCGTTAAAATTGTCGCTAGTTGGCGGGAATTGTTTCGCTCTCAATTAAAGAATTAGTGCAACGTTTAGATAATAGATGTCGCCTTTATGTGGTATCTAACAATAGGTGTTATAACTGAATATAAAAATGCAATATGTTTGATTTCAGTTGACTTTTTAACGTTATTGTAATAACTGCAGATAAAGAATTAATGCAACTTTTAGATAATAGATGTCGCCCTTATGGTGTATCTAACAATAAGTGTTATAATTGAATATAAAAATGCAATGTGTTTGATTTCAGTCGACTTTTTAAAGTTATTGTAATAATTGCAGATGAAGAATTAATGCAACGTATAGATAATAGATGTCGCCCTTATGGTGTATCTAACAATAAGTGATATAACTGAATATAAAAATGCAATACGTTTGATTTCAGTTGACTTTTTGACGTTATTGTAATAATTGCTGATGAAGAATTAATGCAACGTATAGATAATAGATGTCGCCCTTATGGTGTATCTAACAATAAGTGTTATACTTGAATATAACATTTTTTAATGTTATTGTAATAATTGCAGATAAAGAATTAATGCAACGTTTAGATAATAGATGTCGCCCTTAAGGTGTATCTAACAATAAGTGTCATAACTGAATATAAAAATGCAATGTGTTTGATTTCAGTTTTTTTTTAACGTTATTGTAATAATGGTTTAAAGTGCCGAAGACCAATTTACGCCACGAAATAATAGACTTACTTCTTCGATCCATAATATTGGAAAAATTCCATCGCTCACGTTTTGCATGATTTCGAAATCTTCCAACTTCTTCAGATGTATATTTATCTGCACTCTCTTACGACCAGACAGTGGGGTTGCGGTTATCTAAAAATTGCAGACGTAGATAATAATTATTTATGTGTAATTCTGAATTTAAAAGAGGTTGACGTTATCCAAAATATATATTCCAGCTGGAAACAAAATACTATCCAAATTGAACTGGCGAGAAGGAAAAATTCGTTCAGCGTTTTGAAAATTATCACTTTTATTTTTTTATTTTCTCGAATTTTTATGAACGAAAAAAATAAACAACAGCATGCAGAAATTTTTACTCTACAAAAACTTTATTTACATGTTTACTCTAAAACGGTTTGGAAATCTATTCCAATATAAAGAAATTAACGTTCAAAATTCTATGTTCCATTTTGTTCATCTATTTCCATTAGTTTTATTAAAAAAATGTTAATATTTCCTTACTGCATAGACAAGGATGTAATTAACACGTGTGTCAAAACAATCCTGTGGCAACTTCTTGAGATATCCAATCGGAAATTCAGAAAAAAAAATCTTGCTGGAAGTTTCGTACTTGTGTCTAATTCCATTAGTTTATTCAAAAAAATGATAATATTTCCTTACTGCATAGACAATAATAATAATAACACGTGTGCAAAAATTCAAAACAATCCTGTGGCAACTTCTTGACATCTCCAATCGGAAATTCAGAAAAAAAAAATTGCTGGAAGTTTCGTATTTATCTCTATTTCCATTAGTTTTATTCAAAAAATGATAATATTTCCTTACTGCATAGACACGAATGTAATTAACACGTGTGCAAAATTTCAAAACAATCCTGTGGCAACTTCTTGAGATATCCTATCGGAAATTCAGAAAAAAAAATCTTGCTGGAAGTTTCCTACTCACGCCTATTTCCATAAGTTTTATTCAAAAAATCATAACATTTCCTTACTGCATAGACAAGAATGTAATTAACACGTGTGTAAAATTTTTAAACAATCCTGTGGCAACTTTTTGAGATATCCAATCGGAAATTCAGAAAAAAAAATCTTGCTGGAAGTTTCGTACTTCTATCTATTTCCATAAGTTTTATTCAAAAAATGATAATATTTCCTTACTGCATAGACAATAATGTAATTAACACGTGTGCAAAAATTCAAAACAATCCTGTGGCAACTTTTTGAGATATCCAATCTGAAATTCGGAAAAAAATATCTTGCTGGAAGTTTCGTACTTACGCCTATTTCCATAAGTTTTATTCAAAAAATCATAACATTTCCTTACTGCATAGACAAGAATGTAATTAACACGTGTGTAAAATTTTTAAACAATCCTGTATCAAATTTTTGAGATATCCAGTCGGAAATTCAAAAAATTTTGTACTTACTGGTTCCAAGACGACGAAATTTTCATGCAACTCCTTCCGCGGATTCAGTCCGGACACGTAATCCAAGAGTTTCGGGTCCGCGAGATAAAAATGCGGATACGATATCAAAACGGGAGCTTTAAAGCAAGGCGTGATATCGGCCAATCCGCTCGGCGGACACTCGATGGAATCTTCGCCGTCCTCGTCGGTCATTATCGGGCAGAAACATCTGTTTTCGGCACTCTGAGCCAGGGATTCCGGCTTCGAGGTGTAGCGCAGCGCCGCCAGTCCGAATTGCGTGGTGTCTTTTTCATAACTGGCGTATAAAGATCTAGAAAATAAATGGTGCTGTGGCCATCATGTTACTTTCTCCGACTTAATGGTATCATTTATATTTACGCTTTCTTGGTTTATTTTCAATTTAAATCATATTTTAAATGTACATCGAGCGGATGAAACTGACGTTTAAAACGTCAAAATTATGAAAGATGAAAAATTATACTTCAAATTTAAAAACTCAGTTTCCTCAAAAACTAAAGGGATTTCGAAAAAAAACTTATTCTTTGTAAGGCATTCTCTACAATTATTATTAACATACATTTGCTGTAACTATTATCGTTTTATAATTATAAACCAAAAATTAAAAAAATAATAATAAATTTTTTTCTCGAACAAAAATGATTTTATGAAAAATGTTTTCAAGCAAAAGATAAGTACTAGTGTCAAATTATCTTTTGAGACTCTTGAAGGTATAACTGCATCTAAACTTGCGATTCATGCCTTTAAAATAATATATTTTCTCCAATTTTCGAATCATCTTTCGAGTCTTGAAAGTATTACTGTGCCAATCATCATTCAAATTCAATTAAAATAACTTCACAGCGTGATAAACATCCACAGTCGTCATTCGTAACGTATCACAACATCACAATTATCCGGTATGTAAGAATCACGACCCGTTTTAATGGTGAAAGTGAAATTATTCAATTATTATGGTAATGTCGAGTGCGCCATTAGCCGGAATTAAAACATTTCAAGGATGTGATGTAATTTCTACAATAGTTGCATGAAACTCCAAGGAATGCAATTAAATTCTCGACTGGAAGTAAATTAATATCGATGTGCGTGTTTCGTTTAAATGACGCGCGAAACTTTTCATCAACAAAGTGCAATAAATGTTAAGCCCGCAATTTGGACTTGTGTACAATGTTTAAAGACTCAACTTTAAAATAACATCCCTCGTCCAGGTGTGAGAAATACTGGTCAGCTAAATGTTAAGCCCACAATTTTAACTTTAAGACTCAGCCTAAACTTTAAAATAATATTCCTTGAATGCGAGAAACTCCGATCAGCAACATGATTATTACCAAGTGTACTAATTACAATTTAATCACATATTAAGAAATTACTTTTTTCTTGGAACGTCTTAAAAGTATCACTTTTTTTCGGCAACCAAACATACCGACTTGCCACGAAAAGTGCCACTTCTACTCCTAATAAAATAATAGGTATACTACTCTGGTTACTAAAAACGTCCTAAAAGTGTGACTTGATTCACACTTGCAATCTCGGCAACCAAATATACATACTCGCCACAAAAAGCGTCACTTCTACTCCTAAGTCTTATTTGATAATCCGAAGAATTTAAAAGCTTTTGGTAAAATTTCATACACCGGAAAAACCGTTTTTTGTTTTTTTCCATTATTTTTTTACATATGCAAAATATTGCAAAAAAAATCAAGGGCTGTGATTTTGCTTCCTGCAAGAATATTGCAATGTATTCCCTTTTATTAGATTTTGTAATTTTCAAGCAAATTCTTGATTGGTGTTGTTAATTTTGCACAATTTTTCTAATCGTTGGATGCATTCGTCGTTTTCGCAAGGTCAAGTTTCAAGGGCCGTGGTTTTGTTTCCTGCAGGGATGTTGTAATTGTTTTAATGGGAAATCAAAAATGCATTCCCTTTTATTAGATTTTGTAATTTTCAAGCAAATTCTTGGTGTTGTTAATTTTGCACAATTTTTCTAATCGTTGGTTGCATTCGTCGTTTTCGCAAGGTCAAGTTTCAAGGGCTGTGGTTTTATTTCCTGCAGGGATATTGCAATTGTTTTAATGGGAAATCGAAAATGCATTCCCTTTCTTTACATTTTGTAATTTTCAAGCAAATTCTTGGTGTTGTTAATTTTGCACAATTTTTCTAATCGTTGGATGCATTCGTCGTTTTTGCAAGGTCAAGTTTCAAGGGCTGTGGTTTTATTTCCTGCAGGGATATTGCAATTGTTTTAATGGGAAATCAAAAATGCATTCCCTTTCATTACATTTTGTAATTTTCAAGCAAATTCTTGGTGTTGTTGATTTTGCACAATTTTTCTAATCGTTGGATGCATTCGTCGTTTTCGCAGGGTCAAGTTTCAAGGGCTGAGAAAATATTGTTACAATCACTGGATTGCGTTATCCTGTTACTCGTCGCCGCCATTAGATGGCGTTGTCGATCCAACAGTATTACAACCACGAAAGTGTGGAAAGAACTGAGGGTTTTTTCTCAAAAAAAATTTTTTTTGCAATTTTCAACCATCAAAGTCAAAACCATTTTTCCAGAAAAATTACTTCCAAGGCTCGAATCTGAATTCAAGAACGTACATTTTTTTAATAACAAAACCTATTTCCGAGCAACAATTGTTTCTGGGGCCGCGGTAGCCTAGTGGGCCTCGTGGTTGTGGGTTCGAATCCCATCCGTGCGGTCATTTTTTCGGAACGAAGAATTGGCCGTTCGGGTTCACAGATGTCCAGTGTTATTTTTATGCAAACACCCGTTATTTGCACATTAGATACAAGGTGATATCTGTCAGAATTACCTTATAAACGTTAGATAAAAAACTGTCCGTTGTCAAAATTACATCAGCAGACACATATTTTCGTACCGTACCTTTTATATTTTTCTACGAGAGAGGCTCAGATATCCTTTGAAATGAGAAGCAAATTTTGTATTCATGTCAAAAAAATCGTTATTTCTAGGTCAGATAAGATGTCACAATTGTCAAAGTTATAATATTTAAAACCTATTTTATCATTTCTTGTACATTTTGCACGTGAGAAGCTCAAATTCAGTTTGAAATTGCAAATAATGTAGAAAACGAGAAGCTGGTTTTGTATTCAGGTTGAAAAAAAACATATTTCTGGCTTAGATAAAAAGTGACAGCTGTCAAAATCGCATTATTTTACATGTATTTTAGTACCGCATCTTTATTTCTTGTATATTTCCACGTAAGAAGTTCAGATTTCCCTTGAAATTGCAAAGAATGTAAAGATGAGAAGCTAATTTTGTTTTCATGTAAAATAACGACATTTCTCAGTTAAGTTAAAAGTGACACGGATTTTAATCATTTCCTCGCGAGAAGTTCAGATTCTTCTTCGAATTGCAATCATCCGATCCTGCAAAATGTACATTTGAAATATGATTTAAATAAACAAACCATGAGTATACATAACAATTGTACATTCAAAATCGCAGAAAGTAACATGATGGCCACATCATAATTTTTTGTTGGATAAAATTTTTCATAAATTTTTTAATACATAACTAAAATATTGATTTGATTGCATTTAACATTAAATCATTCTCATAATTTATTCAGAATTACATGAATGTGATGTTTATCATCATAGCTGTAAGGTTAATGCCAAACATATATAATTCAAGAATATTTTTTTCCAAGGCTATATTTGGGGGGATAATTAATAACTTTACTAATTATTAATTATTAATAAATACCAAAATAGCATAATTTCTTACTGAGACAACAACTTCCATAGCTAGCGCTATAAACAATATTAAACGATACTGAACAAAAAATGAAGGAACTGTCAAAACAGTGTAAAATAAATTCTGACTGCACATAGAAGATCATCTTTTTCCTTAACTGAAGATTGGCATCAGTTCTGGCTAATTCTTCTTTATTTAATAATAATATTAAATGGCTTTGTTCTTGTGTACAATCATCATCATCATCATATACATACAACAAGAAAAATGCGAGGTTTAATTTTGAGTATCAAAATTTGACACTGTGACACTCAGATTTTCCTCAGTCCATTCAACCTGTTCAAAGAAGATAACCAAAATACGGATTGTTAATTGGAATTTGCATTAAATAAATTTTGAAAATATGTCATTTTTCTGGTACGGCCGAGGAACAAGAGGTGGCAGTACAGATGGGTAGGGTCGGTTGCAGAGATCTGTATTACCACCTCTTGTTCCTCGGCCGTACCAGAAAAAAAACCGCGAACCGTCACTGGTGAAAGTAATAAATACCTGCAAAAATCTTGCGCGAACGTGTACAATCTCTCCTCCCTCTTGCTACCTTTCACCGGTTCGAAGACCGTGGAGTCGCTTCCGTTGATCGTGTTGCAGTACTTATCCCCCCAAATGTCCAAGATCGTCTCATCTTCGTAGCTGTAGACTTCTCCCCTGGTCGTGTTCTTCAAGCCTCTTCCCATTTCCCAGGGACCGTCATCCGTTCCATTCAACTAAAGCAGAAATAAACGTTATTCGTGCTTCCATCTTATTTCATGTAAATTGAGTAAGTTGCAAAATCAAGCTATGCATTTAAGGCCTGGCACGCACTGGCAACTTTTCCTAAGCAACTTTTTAGCCACCGAAATTAAATGCATTAAAGTAAATATAAGCCCGCGCACGGGCGATTTTTAAATCGAACCAACTTTAATGTGTTTGATTTCGGTGACTAAAAAGTTGCTCAGAAAAAGTTGCCAGTGCGCGCCAGGCCTAAGAGCGACGAGAAGGATACGAAAGAATATTTGCCTCAAATAGCGAAGCCTCCGTCAGCATTTAATACAATCAACTCACGTGTCCAAACATGGAGAATATAAAATCCTTTCCATTTTCGTCCATCCTGATCGTTTTCGGAAGCGCCCCTTGCATTGCGGTGCAGACGGGTTCTGAAACATTTTCGAAAGTTGATTATTCGAAATGCAATAATAAAGATAAAGAAGAGCAACTGCGTAAGTTTTGGACAAACATCTTTCTTCCCTTATCTCCGAATTTTGACAACAACATCGGTCTATATCAACGGCGGCTTGTGAAAAATCGCTGCGATAATAAGTGATTTTTTTTTCAAAGCCTCGCTAATGAATTTTTTTCACAAACCTCCGCTCTAACCATTTGACGTTTTAGGCACGATTCGTGTACTTACCAACCTCCTCAGCTTGGCAGAACAGCCTGACGCCATCGAACAGTATATCCCTAGCCTTTGCAGTTAGAAACACGTTTTTGGCGTCTGGATAGATGTAAGGAATTGCCTCGCTTATTGTAGGCAACGCCGAGGGCACCAATATTTCGACTTGTAACGCAGTGCCCTAAATATAAACAAAACGTTAATGATACCCCAGGCATACTTGGATAATTAAATTGTAGCTTTTGTGAGCTAAAGAAAGTCGAGAAAACTGAAGTTGAAATCAATCAAACGTGCAACTTTAAATACGTGCATTTAAATTTAGGTTCAAACTCTTCAGTAAATTTCGTTTTCCGGTTGGAAAATAACTGAAGTTGAAGTCGATCAAACGTGCAACTTTAAATACTTGGATTTAAATTTAGGTTGTAACACGTTTTCCGGTTGGAAAATGAAGAAAACTGAAGTTGAATTCAATCAAACGTGCAACTTTAAATTATCGAACAAAGACGTACCACCAGAGCAGCGTTCAAAACGGTGACGTAATCGTCTTGATCGTGGCATCCGCTCTCCGTTTTATTAAAATAGTAATACTTCTTCAAGACGTACTTTAAAACATCCCTTCCTTCATCGACTTGAATTTCTTCGCGTACTCTAAACTCGCTGATGAAGAAATTATTCAATGAAATTAGAAATACGTTAATGTGAACTAATTTGAAATGACGTTTAGAGACCTGGCACTATCAGCGGAAGAGAAAGCGCAGTAACAGAATTCGATTCTCTGAGTGAATGAGAATGTGTGATATACTCCATCTACTCATAGATTAGACTTTTTTGACATCTTGAGTGACAGAAAGCACACTAGGTTTCCAAACAACTCTCGCCACAAAAATAGTACTTTGGAAACTTAATTTATTACGAAAATCTTACCGTGTAGGTGTGTAATTGGTTCGTCATCATTTAGAACGTTCTCCATGGTGGAAATCAAGAACAATAGTAATAACAAACTGTCAACAATATGTCTGCAAGCGACGTCGCGGAAGGAAGTTTACCGGTACCTACCTAACCTGCTGCAAAATTACATTTTTCTCATAGCCGTGTTGGTACTTTACATTTTCTAGTGTTTGTTTGTCACTAAAGATGTCAGAAAAGTCTAATCTATGAGTGGATGGAGTATATCTGATGCAGTGACACGTGAAGAGGTTACAGTTGTCAATATTTACGTCTAGCCTCCTCACATGCTACTACCGCCACTGCATAGAGTTTCTGTTTCTAGCAGCGACGGCTCGGTGGGGTGACCCATGGTACGGCCGAGGTAGCAATTCAGATAGGTACCGGACCTCTCTGCTACCTCAACCCGCCGAAAGCTGTCACTGACATCGAGTGGGTATAAGAAAAAGGTAAGAATATAAGATGTTATTACTCATAAACAAAAGGTCCAACTTCCCTCACGATGGGATTTGCCCCTTGTTGCACCTCGTCCGGATTGGTTACGTTGAAGAAGGTAATTTTGAATTTGAGAGGAAACGGCTGCTTCTCCCAAAACTGATAAGCTTGCGTCCCAGGAACAAGATCTATATTCTAGAAATAAAACACAATAGAAAATTTTTTGTGCTGTGTGTTTGTGTGTGTCTGTATCTCAAAAACTAATAGAGCAATTAATATGAAACTTTGAACACACGTCTTATTTGATAATCTGAAGAACTGAAAAGCTTTTGGTAAAAATTCGTACACCGGAAGTGGGTGTTTACCTTAACTGTTTTTTGTTTTTGCCAATATTTTCTTAAATATAAAAAATATGACAAAAACATTTAAACAAACATTGAAGACAACAAAGAAATTAACATCTTTTGATTGAAAACATTTTTCATAAAATCTTTTTTATTCGAGAAAAAAATTTATTATTTTTTTTTTAATTTTTGGTTTATAATTATAAAACGATAAGAATTACAGCAAATTTATGTTAATAGTAATTGTAGAGAATGCTAAAATGAACAACTTATAAAGAATAAGTTTTTTTCGAAATCCCTTTAGTTTTTGAGTAATCTGAGTTTTTGAATTTGAAGTACAATTTTTCCATCTTTCATAATTTTGGCGTTTTAAACGTCAGTTTCGTCCGAGTTTACACAACGCTCGATGTACATTTAAAATATGATTTCAATTGAAAATAAACCATGAAAACGTAAATATAAGTGGCCATCAAGTCAGAGAAAGTAACATGATGGCCACATCACCATTTCTTTCTTCAATATGCAGACGGCGTGTTTATGACTCATGACTCCTTGGATATTGCCCCAATTGCAATAAAAAATAGTTGTTTAGATACTACGTGAATGTGTTGCACACTTTAGGTAGAATATCCATTTTTGAATAAGACTTCACTTACCGCATGGATCTGCTTATCTACAACATACGGAAATAAGTACCACGAACCCAAAACTCCAAAAGCCAAAATTGAAAATCCAATGAGACCGGTGATGAAAGGGCAATTCTTATGCATTTTTCTCACAAAAAAAGTCAACCACTAATTTAAACTTCAACGGAAACTCATTTCTGTTGGTCCACTGAAATCCTTCAATCGTTAACGTAAATTCTTTTTTGTAATTATTTTTAAATTCACATTACTTTTCCTTCAATCTTTAAATTCAACGTTATTCTAGTTCTTCTTGAATTCCCGTGGTTTCAGTGGTTTAAACCAATTGAAAACTGGAGGCACCATTCAGGTCAGCGTTATATGGCCAACCGAAGTTTATTTATTATTCAACAGAGCAATCATTGATGGAATCCACATAATTACCTTCGATGGGTATCAGTGATCATCGTGTGCTCAATTAAATTTCCTGCGATCAAACAGACATTACTGCGTCCTTCAATTAGATCGCGCGATCAAGTTTCGATTTTGTTGTCTATTGATTTAAAAAAACGAATTGATTTTTATGATTGAATTAAAGGACAGCGAAATAAATCTTTGAACCGAAATTAATCGTCGAAATGTATTAGAGTACAGTATTACAGAGAACTCGAGACGCGTGGGGGTAAAGTTTGCGCAGAGTAAATTTAAAGTGGTCACTGCGCAACACGCCACGAGTGTTTCGTACAACTCTAATGGTATTGTGACGTAGGCAACCTAACATACGTGAGTAGGGGAACGAACACATAATGCATGCGTGCGTTGGTGTTAGTTCCACCCTCTAATCACAGATGGCGCTTTTCTATTGCAATTTATCCACATGCCTGGTCGCTTCCTGTTTTTCCATGGAAAAAGTATTAAGGATATACCCCGTTGAGTTAAGTTCATTAGGAGTCCTTCCACGGACGGAGTATATTTCAAAAATGTATTCAATGGAATTGCTCAAATTTTTATTGGAATAAATTTATATTAAAGTGTAGATTAAATTAAATATAGTTCGTTTTATTAAACTGCTAGTAAATGAAAATTTTGGCAGAAGTGACTAGTAGAGATAACAGTTGCTAAATACTTACCTCCATTACAAGTAGTACATCCCGAGCAGTTGTTATGGAGACGTTTTAACACCTCTCTTTCTTTACTGAATTTCAAGGAGCGGCAAAAAACTTTTAATTGGGCAATTTCACATTCCTAATCTTTACTTCTACTGGCCCCACTACCAGCCGCCACTGCTAATCTTTATAATTTAAATGACCATTCAAACCATAATCTTTGAACTATTTAGTAATTTCAACAAAGTCCGAAAAATAAACAATGGTATTGGAAATTTGAATTAAAATAAAAGGATACATACAAACATTTACTGCATATACTTTAATAACCTGATTAATAATACAAAAGGTGCAATATAATAAATACACTAAGATTCATTTATTTCTTTAAAAAAATAACACAAGTGTCACAAATATCAAATCACGGTAAGAACAACCAACTCTCATTTTTTCTTCCTCTTCTTCTCCATTCCGCCGGCGCCGAGGGTGTCATGCTTGCGCTTCTGCGCGGCCTTCGTGCTGCTCTGAGGGGTGCTGTTCTGCGCCTTCGGGTTCTTCTTCTTCTTCTCGGCCCTCTCCTTCTCCTCCAGCTCCTGGTTCTCCCTCTCTATCAACGTAATCAGGGTGTTGCACCTCCGCTGGAGCTCCATGGCCGTCCTGGACTTGAGGAACCAGTCGAAGCGGAACTGGGGCGAGCTCCTGATGGCGGCGCGCAGCTCCTCGTAAACGTTCTCCCTGTCGAAACCGAGCTTGTGCAGCATGCAGACGAGGAATCGGTCCTCGTCCTCCATGTAGTTTTTGCCCTTGTTGGTTCCGTACGATATCCTCAGCTGGTGGAAGGGCGCGCGGTAACGCGCCATCTTAGCTTCCAGCGCTCGCTTGATACCCGCCCTGCGTTGTATCTTAGTTTCGCCCCTTTCTATCTGCGTCATTATCCTGTCGATGTCTGTTAACTCGTGACACCGCTCCCAGAAAACGGCGGAGTACTCCATGACTTCTTCGGGAGTTTTCCCTTCAACGTCCTTCGCTATGTACTCGATATCGTCCCTGCCGTACTTTTCGTTGGCTTTAATAAACTGATTGAAATCGCGTTTCGACCAGTTGGTGAAGCCCTGAGATAACAGAGTTTCTTTCTCTTGCATCTCCTCTTCCGTGAGTGCATCGGATTCATCAATTTTCCTTTGCTCCTCCTTCTGCTGTTTACTGGCTTCGGGGCCGAGCTCGACGTTTTTCGGCACTTTGTAGCCTAAAGTCTTTCGGTAGTAGTAAATCTCTTGATCTAGCAGTTCAAACAGGCGAGGCGGGAAGAATTGGAAGTCTTGCACGATTGGCTGTTTAGGGGGACGTGGAGCCTGAATTTGAGAAATAAAATTTTAATCAATGCCATCAACCTAACCACCCGCGTGTGTGTGTGTTTTTATCCGAACATTTGCGTTCAGACATACCTGTATCTGTGGTAAAAATGACACATAATAATTAAAAGGGAACAGTGCGGGGGCTTTGAGGTGCCTTACCTTCGGAGCCTTCGGTTCCGACACCCTCAGGGCCTCCCGGAAGTACGCGTCGACGGCGTAGTTCGCCTTCCTCTCCCTCTTCGGCGGCTCGATCCAGTTGCTCAGGCCCGAGTTCTTCTGTTTCTCCCGGTAATCCTCGCCCTCGAATTTGTACAGGTAGAATTCGGAGGGCGCGTCCACCGTGAAGTTTCTAAGGGAGGATTCGCCCAGTTTCTCCATTTGCTGTTGCAATTCTTGGGTCTGAAATAATAAATAATGACTGTACTCGTGACCGGCAGTCTTTCACATCCTCTCTGCGCGTCTGGCCAACTTACATTTGCCATCCTGTAGATTCCGCCACTTTGGCGTTTCTACTTTAACACGTTCACTGCCACCGACGCGCTAGTGCGTCCGACTTTATATTTGAGTAAATGCAATCCCAATTGCGGTGGCAGCGAGCGTGTTAAACATATAATTTATTTAGATGTAACAAACCTTCATTTCACCCCTTTCAAGGATCGAGTCAATGTCTTCATCTGTAATTTCAGAATCTCTAGAAGCAAAGACGTGATTGGCACCGTGCCTAATCATATTGATCATTTCGTCCTTGTTCAACTGCTGAGTTTTGCTGTCCATAAGGCGGCCCTGCTGGATGACCAATTTATCCAGCCGGAGTTTCACCTCGGCTCGTTCTACAATTTTCTCTTCTACCGTGTTTTCTGTGAGGAACCTGAAGAAACAATTTTTTCTAGTAGTGTAAACAAATTTATTTACGTATTTACCTAAAAACTCTAACTTGTTTCTTCTGCCCGATTCGATGAGCACGATCCATGGCTTGCAAGTCCATCTGCGGATTCCAGTCGGAATCATAAATTACGACTACGTCGGCCGTCGCCAAATTGATGCCCAAACCTCCGGCTCGAGTCGACAGCATGAAGATGAATTTTTTGCTGTCGGGCTCGTTGTACTCGTTGATCTGCCTTTGCCTGTCCTCGTGCGGTGTTTGACCGTCCAAACGGCAATACTAAAATGTCACAAAAATCTACATTAATCAAAAGGTTTCATTTAACCACTTCTGCTTTTATTTAATCCCAGGTTTGATGAAAAATTACTTCTTTGTTGTTGTTAACTTTTTCTAGGAAATATGATTTCACTGTCACAAACTTTCCCATTTATGCAAAACAATATGAAAAAATATTCCATAGATGGCGCTCAAGAAGTAATTTTTTTTTGTACAATGTTTTTGTATTCATTTTTTGCTTGTTGCCACATGTGGCGTAATTCTATTACAACTTACATTATACTGCTTCCAATGACAGTAGTCCTCCAGAATATCCAACATCCTGGTCATCTGCGAGAAAATCAGCACCCTGGAATCCTGCTCCTGAAGCTTGGGCAGCAATTTATCCAAAAGCACCATTTTCCCGCAATTGTACACCAGATGCTGATCGGTGGTGTAGGGCGGTCCCGGTTCGGCGCCGTCGAACAAATACGGGTGGTTCGTGCACTTCCTCAGCTGCATCAAAATATTCTGCAGCCTCATCTTCTCCACCTTACCAGCCCCGTTCACGATATCAATATCCTTCATCAGGATCTTCGTGTACCACTCCCGCTGCATCTTGCTCAGGCCCACGAACACCTTGACCTCCTTCTTGGGCTTGAGCCGCTTCTCCACCTCCGCCTTCAGCCTCCTGAGCAGGAACGGCTTGAGGACGGCGTGCAGCCGCTCGACCAGTGTGTTGTCGCCCAGGCACTGGTAGGTGTTGAACCACTCGTCGAAGTCGTCGGCGGAGTTGAAGACGTCGGGCAGGAGGAAGTTGAGCAGGGACCAGAGCTCGTGGAGGTTGTTCTGGAGGGGCGTGCCGGTGAGGAGGAGGCGGTTCGTGGTCTTGAACTCCCTGAGGATTTCCGAGAGCTTGGACTTTTCGTTCTTGATGCGGTGCGCCTCGTCGATCACCATGTAGCGCCAGTTGAACTTCTTGAAGACGGACTTCTCGCGTATGCACATCTCGTACGAGGTCACGCACACGTCCCACTCGCCGGGCATTAGGATCTCTCTTATAAATATGCTCTGGAATAAAATATTTCTGTTGGTGAAATTGAGATGAAGCATATTGTTGTGAGCAAATTAAGGAAGTACTTATTTTAACCTTCACAATTACAACTACCTTAATCGACTGAACAATATCTTAATTTTTGGGTTTATACAGGGTGTCCTAAATAGAGTAGGATTGCATGGATATCTTTCTTATTCTTAAAGCTAGAGATCTGGTTAAATGGGCAATGTTGTGCAGTTTTCTATGCTGATTCAGATTATGTTGAGAAATTTTCAAATTTCCGAGCAGTTTAGAAAATATTTTCAAAAAAATCAAATATCTCAATAATTATTAAAGATGCGAAAAAAAGTTTTAAATAAAAGTTACTTAGTTATTTAGGACACCCTGTATAGTCATTCTTTCTAAATCAATTATTAAGCAAAAGTGGATGATTAAGGGTGATGATTCTGTAGGCAACTTTGGTTGTGCTAAAAGTATCTCTGATCACGTAAACTCAAATGCCTTAATTCACTCACATTCATTATGATTGTATTTTACATAATCCATTAATTACAGATCCCTACCCTAGCTTCTTGGTCCCCGATGAGACAAACGGCCCTCAGGCTGGGGCACCACTTCTTGAACTCGGTCATCCAGTTGGCCAGCGTGGATTTCGGCACGATGACGATGTGCGGGCCGGGAATGTTCTTGTAGTGCTTCATGTAGCCGAGCAGGGAGATCGTCTGCAGGGTTTTGCCGAGGCCCATCTCGTCGGCGAGAATGCCATTGATGCCGTTGTCGTACAAGGAGACCATCCAGTTAAGACCCCGGATCTGGTAGTCGCGCATCTCCCCATTTTTTATGTAGGGAGGCGACACGTCAAACCTGACGCTTTGCTTGGGTTTCGCGTTCGTCTCCGCCAGCAGCTCCTCATCTTCCTCCTGCTCAGTTTTACGGTGTCTATGACTAGAACAAAAAGAAGCTTATCTTTAACACCCAAAAAAAGTATTACAAGAAAAACTAGCAAGCAGTAAAAATAACAAAAATAAAAACAGAAGAACGAGCATTCGTTCATCTAACCGTAATTACAATTTTGCACTTTACACACCAACGCTACCACAGCGTACACTAAACCCACCACGGCGCAATCACTCGTCGGTACTTACTCCAGGGGATCCTCGACGACGATCTTCTTGGGCCTGCCGGATTTGGCCTTCGGGGCCGTCTTCGAGTTCTGGCTGGTCATGAAGTGCGAAAAGATCTCGGTCTGCTTGAGGAGGTAGTCGAACCGCTTGCTGCGGTCGGTCTCCAGCTTCGTGTCGAAGTCCTCCCCCTTTTCCCTCGAGGAAACCGTGTCAGAGGAGGACTCATTCTGAAACATCGTCGCGTACTTAGTCACCGGCGATACTTCGAAAACATAGGAGCGTCAGTGTTTTCCAAACAGGACCGACTGGATTATTATTGCAAAAGGTAAACAAAACGTGAGTTAACCTAAAATTTGATGACGAAATATTGCGAACAGTCATTGAACCGGGAATTATAACACAATGGGTTTAATAATTTGAGATGAGTCTTTTTACTTTACTCACGGAGTTTTCTCCGGTGTCGCCGGTGTCCATCGTTTCCTCGGGTTTTGACATTTTCGGGGCGGTTTGTTGGTTTGAACGGTTTTAATGTGTCACTGCAATTTCCATCAATGTTATTACTAGCGGCTTATCGTCACGTTAAGATTGATGGCGGTCGGCGGGAAACTGGCGGTCATGGCGGTCGTGAAGAGAAACGCACTGGTAATGAAAAAGGAAGGAACGAGAAATTTAATTTAACCCCCACCATAAAATCGATGGCAGTCGCTATTGAGTAATGATTAAAATTTCTCATTAACGCACTATTAGATAATCTTGAGGATTTTGAAGAACTAGATTAAGGGTTTAATTGCTAATTTTGGTTAATTATGTAATCAGTTACATAATTCTTTTGTACGTGACCGCCGTGAAGTTATTCACAAAAAGGTAGTACTTTTCCGATGATACCCGATCGTTCAAATTCAAGTAATGATTTTTTTTAACCCCTCCGACGAGGTGACGATCAACTTGTGGCACACCAAACGATGCAGAATGCATTCATCTATTATGAGAAAAAGTTTGAACCTTAAACATCTTCCCGTTATTAGTTTATAACAATTTTAATCCAAAATTTTGGTGTGATTTTTGGAATTATTATTTTTTTCAACCCCTCCGACGCGGTGACGATCAACTTGTGGTACACCAAACGATGCAGAATGCATTTATCTATTATGAGAAAGAGTTTGAACCTCAAACATCTTCCCGTTATTGATTTATAATAATTTTAATACAAAATGTTGGTGTGATTTTTGTAATTATTATTTTTTTCAACCCCTTCGACGCTGTGACGATCAACTTGTGGTACACCAGGCCATGCAGAATGCATTCATCTATTATGAGAAAAAGTTTAAACCTCAAACATCGTCCCGTTATTGGTTTATAATAATTTTTATCCAAAATTTTGGTGTGATTTTTGGAATTATTATTTTTTTCAACCCCTCCGACGCGGTGACAATCAACTTGTGGTACACCAAACGATGCAGAATGCATTCATCTATTGTGAGAAAAAGTTTGAACCTCAAACATCGTCCCGTTATTGGTTTATAATAATTTTAATACAAAATGTTGGTGTGATTTTTGGAATTATTATTTTTTTCAACCCCTCCAACGGGGTGACGATCAACTTGTGGTACACCAAACGATGCAGAATGCATTCATCTATTGTGAGAAAAAGTTTGAACCTCAAACATCGTCCCGTTATTGGTTTATAATAATTTTAATACAAAATGTTGGTGTGATTTTTGGAATTATTATTTTTTTCAACCCCTCCAACGGGGTGACGATCAACTTGTGGTACACCAAACGATGCAGAATGCATTCATCTATTGTGAAAAAAAGTTTGAACCTCAAACATCTTCCCGTTATTAGTTTATAACAATTTTAATCCAAAATATTGGTGTGATTTTTTGTTCAATCCTTTGAATTGTTACGATCGGGTATCATCGGAAAAGTGTTTCAATTTTTTTTTGTGTGTATAACTTCACACTGGTTTGTACTTGCAACTACGGTTGCCTATCATTAAAGTTAGTAGATATATCTTTACAAGAGATACAACTAACACAAAAATCCGTTTCGTACACAACAATTCCAATTTCTCTATGTGGTCTCCTGTCAAAACGCGACTTCACCCCCTTGTTTACGCTTATTTGAAAATATCGATCAAACCGCAATGGATGTTGTAAGCGATTTACATCATTTCCCGACTTGAATTCACCGAAAAATCAGTTTCAGGGCTCCGCGAGCTCGGTGAAAAAGGCGGGCTCGAAGAAGGCGGCCGGCCCCAAATTCGAGCTGACCCAAGAACAGAAGAACGACATCAAGGAGGCCTTCGATTTGTTCGACACCGACGGCGTCGGAAAGATCGACACCAAGGAATTAAAGGTGGCGATCCGGGCGCTCGGCTTCGAGCCCAAAAAGGAGGAGATCAAGAAGATGATCTCCGAGATCGACGTCGAGGGCTCCGGCAAGCTGTCCTTTGACAATTTCCTGACCCTGATGTCGATGAAGATGGCCGAGAAGGACTCCAAGGAGGAGATCATGAAGGCCTTCAAGCTGTTCGACGACGGTGAGACGGGGACCATCACCTTTGACAACCTGAAGCGGGTCGCCACCGAGCTGGGGGAGAACTTGACGGACGAGGAGCTGCTGGAGATGATCGACGAGGCCGACAGGGACGGGGACGGGCGGGTCACGCAGGACGACTTCCTGCGGATCATGAAGAAGACTAGTTTATATTAATTCGTGTGTTTTCTGCTGTGGACTCTTTTTATATGTCTCATATTATTTTTCTATGTGTGTAATGAATATTTCTAGTGATTTATTCTGTCGTCGGACTTTTATTTAACCCCTTTTTTAAGATCATTTCCCTAATGGTAAAAAATAAGAGGTCAAAATCATTACTGTAGATTTTATTAATTATTATTAAAAATGAGTACAAGAAACTTAAAATTACACTGCCATTACATTTAGCTTACAATAATATCTTCAAACTTGCTCCTTTACTGTACCGTCGCTCATACCAAAATATGCCTTTTTAGCCATCTTGATAAAAAGTCCGGTTTCGACTACACCCGGAATCATCGTGATCTTTCCATTGACCTTCACCCAGTCGACATCCTGTTGGTAGTTCTTCCAGTCGAGGATAAAATTGCTGTTGTCGGTGACAACCGGACCGGCTTTGGCGACAGCCATCCTCAAGTTCAGCTCCCCCCCGAAGGCCTTCTGGATCTGTTCCTTGATTGGAACGTACGCCATCGGAACCACCTCTATGGGAATCCCTTTTTTGTACTTGTCCCCCAAAAATTTCGAATTCTTCGTGTAATCGGCTATAACAACCATCGTCCTCGAGCAGCCGGCGACGACCTTTTCCTGAAGCAGGCAACCGCCACCCCCTTTGATGAGATTGAGGTTGGCATCGACCTCGTCGGCCCCGTCTATGCAAACATCGATTTCTGGATTGACTTCCAGGTCGCTCAACACCAGCCCGTTCTGTATGATCAGTTGTCTTGCCTGAAACGACGTTGGAATGCACTTGATCTTTAAATTTTCGGTTTTAACACGTTGTGCCAGTCTTTCCACAGCGTAAACAACTGTTGATCCGCTACCAATTCCGACTATTGTGTTGTCCTTTACGTACTCGTCCACTGCTTTATAGGCAGCGATTTTTTTCGCACTCTCCAAAGACATTTTTGTTCTTGTTATCAGTTTTGGAAATAACATCAACCGCGTGGAACCGGATTATTGCTGAACTCGAGAAGGGCGGAACGCGCGCATGCGGCTTTTTTTTATTTGGAATGTGCTGAATGGCCTTATTTAATACTAGTAGCGATTTGTTATGTTGTATAAGTATAATTATATGGTGTTAAAGCGGTTTTGTAAATGATTTGTTTGTTTGTTCAAATAACGTAATTGTAACTTTGGTTGCCTACGACGATTCTTCAAAATTAATTTTTTCTGCCCTTAATATTTCCTCTCGTTCCTTTTATACAGTTCCTCTTTGTAAAATTTTTTGAAGCGTCTGAAGATCGCCCAGCGTTTCAAGACCAACCTCCGTTTCCAGAGTTCCGACTTAAAGACTACAGGAAGCGGTGACTGCTGCGGAGTTTTATTTGCCAAAAGAAGAATTGTTCAATTTTGTAACCCAATAAAGTAATTACAAACCCATCCAAAATTGTACAACTGGTAACAGGATACTAAGAAACAAGACTGCCTCCCAAGAAAAGGTAGTCAACCCCACCATCATCATCAGAAGATATGACGACGGTTGATTATCGGCAACACTAATAGCAAAAAAACGGCCCTTTTAAGGGCCACAAAAACTAATTAATTCTATTGATTCTCTATATTGTCAACAATGAATGAATGAACGAATGAATGAATGCATGTGGATTTAGAATTTAGAATTTTTAGAAAAGAAATAAAACAGCGTAAAATAATAATACCTCTTTGCGTTCCTAGTCTCCTGATACAAATCCAGAAAATTTGTCGAAATTAATTTAGGGTACACATTCTGAACCGTAAATTTTCGATCGATTTTTGAAGAGTAAAATACCTCTTCGCATTCCTCGACTCCTGATACAAATCCAGAAAAATTTTCCAAAATTATTTAGGGTACACATTCTGAACCGTAAATTTTCGATCGATTTTTGAAGAGTAAAATACCTCTTCACGTTCCTCGACTCCTGATACAAATCCAGAAAATTTTTCGAAATTAATTTATGGTACACATTCTGAACCGTAAATTTTCGATCGATTTTTGAAGAGTAAAATACCTCTTCGCATTCCTCGACTCCTGATACAAATCCAGAAAATTTTTCCAAAATTATTTAGGGTACACATTCTGAACCGTAAATTTTCGATCGATTTTTGAAGAGTAAAATACCTCTTCACGTTCCTCGACTCCTGATACAAATCCAGAAAATTTTTCCAAAATTATTTAGGGTACACATTCTGAACCGTAAATTTTCGATCGATTTTTGAAGAGTACAATACCTCTTCACGTTCCTCGACTCCTGATACAAATCCAGAAAATTTTTCGAAATTAATTTATGGTACACATTCTGAACCGTAAATTTTCGATCGATTTTTGAAGAGTAAAATACCTCTTCGCGTTCCTAGTCTCCTGATACAAATCCAGAAAATTTGTCGAAATTAATTTAGGGTACACATTCTGAACCGTAAATTTTCGATCGATTTTTAAAGAGTAAAATACCTCTTTGCGTTCCTCGACTCCTGATACAAATCCAGAAAATTTTTCGGAATTAATTTAGGGTACACATTCTGAACCGTAAATTTTCGATCGATTTTTGAAGAGTAAAATACTTCTTTGCGTTCCTCGACTCCTGATACAAATCCAGAAAATTTTTCGGAATTAATTTAGGGTACACATTCTGAACCGTAAATTTTCGGTCGAGTAAAATACCCCTAAATTAATTTCGAAAAATTTTCTGGATTTGTATCAGGAGTCGAGGAACGCAAAGAGGTATTTTAATCTTCAAAAATCGATCGAAAATTTACGGTTCAGAATGTGTACCCTAAATAATTTTGGAAAAATTTTCTGGATTTGTATCAGGAGTAGAGGAACGTGAAGAGGTATTTTACTCTCGAAAAATCGATCGAAAATTTACGGTTCAGAATGTGTACCCTAAATAATTTTGGTAAAATTTTCTGGATTTGTATCAGGAGTCGAGGAATGCGAAGAGGTATTTTACTCTTCAAAAATCGATCGAAAATTTACGGTTCAGAATGTGTACCATAAATTAATTTCGAAAAATTTTCTGGATTTGTATCAGGAGTCGAGGAACGTGAAGAGGTATTTTACTCTCGAAAAATCGATCGAAAATTTACGGTTCAGAATGTGTACCCTAAATAATTTTGGTAAAATTTTCTGGATTTGTATCAGGAGTCGAGGAATGCGAAGAGGTATTTTACTCTTCAAAAATCGATCGAAAATTTACGGTTCAGAATGTGTACCCTAAATAATTTTGGTAAAATTTTCTGGATTTGTATCAGGAGTCGAGGAATGCGAAGAGGTATTTTACTCTTCAAAAATCGATCGAAAATTTACGGTTCAGAATGTGTACCATAAATTAATTTCGAAAAATTTTCTGGATTTGTATCAGGAGTCGAGGAACGTGAAGAGGTATTTTACTCTCGAAAAATCGATCGAAAATTTACGGTTCAGAATGTGTACCCTAAATAATTTTGGTAAAATTTTCTGGATTTGTATCAGGAGTCGAGGAATGCGAAGAGGTATTTTACTCTTCAAAAATCGATCGAAAATTTACGGTTCAGAATGTGTACCATAAATTAATTTCGAAAAATTTTCTGGATTTGTATCAGGAGTCGAGGAACGTGAAGAGGTATTTTACTCTTCAAAAATCGATCGAAAATTTACGGTTCAGAATGTGTACCCTAAATAATTTAGGTAAAATTTTCTGGATTTGTATCAGGAGTCGAGGAATGCGAAGAGGTATTTTACTCTTCAAAAATCGATCGAAAATTTACGGTTCAGAATGTGTACCCTAAATAATTTTGGTAAAATTTTCTGGATTTGTATCAGGAGTCGAGGAATGCGAAGAGGTATTTTACTCTTCAAAAATCGATCGAAAATTTACGGTTCAGAATGTGTACCATAAATTAATTTCGAAAAATTTTCTGGATTTGTATCAGGAGTCGAGGAACGTGAAGAGGTATTTTACTCTCGAAAAATCGATCGAAAATTTACGGTTCAGAATGTGTACCCTAAATAATTTTGGTAAAATTTTCTGGATTTGTATCAGGAGTCGAGGAACGTGAAGAGGTATTTTACTCTTCAAAAATCGATCGAAAATTTACGGTTCAGAATGTGTACCCTAAATAATTTTGGTAAAATTTTCTGGATTTGTATCAGGAGTCGAGGAATGCGAAGAGGTATTTTACTCTTCAAAAATCGATCGAAAATTTACGGTTCAGAATGTGTACCCTAAATAATTTTGGTAAAATTTTCTGGATTTGTATCAGGAGTCGAGGAATGCGAAGAGGTATTTTACTCTTCAAAAATCGATCGAAAATTTACGGTTCAGAATGTGTACCCTAAATAATTTTGGTAAAATTTTCTGGATTTGTATCAGGAGTCGAGGAATGCGAAGAGGTATTTTACTCTTCAAAAATCGATCGAAAATTTACGGTTCAGAATGTGTACCATAAATTAATTTCGAAAAATTTTCTGGATTTGTATCAGGAGTCGAGGAACGTGAAGAGGTATTTTACTCTTCAAAAATCGATCGAAAATTTACGGTTCAGAATGTGTACCCTAAATAATTTAGGTAAAATTTTCTGGATTTGTATCAGGAGTCGAGGAATGCGAAGAGGTATTTTACTCTTCAAAAATCGATCGAAAATTTACGGTTCAGAATGTGTACCATAAATTAATTTCGAAAAATTTTCTGGATTTGTATCAGGAGTCGAGGAACGTGAAGAGGTATTTTACTCTCGAAAAATCGATCGAAAATTTACGGTTCAGAATGTGTACCCTAAATAATTTTGGTAAAATTTTCTGGATTTGTATCAGGAGTCGAGGAATGCGAAGAGGTATTTTACTCTTCAAAAATCGATCGAAAATTTACGGTTCAGAATGTGTACCCTAAATAATTTTGGTAAAATTTTCTGGATTTGTATCAGGAGTCGAGGAATGCGAAGAGGTATTTTACTCTTCAAAAATCGATCGAAAATTTACGGTTCAGAATGTGTACCCTAAATAATTTTGGTAAAATTTTCTGGATTTGTATCAGGAGTCGAGGAATGCGAAGAGGTATTTTACTCTTCAAAAATCGATCGAAAATTTACGGTTCAGAATGTGTACCATAAATTAATTTCGAAAAATTTTCTGGATTTGTATCAGGAGTTGAGGAACGTGAAGAGGTATTTTACTCTTCAAAAATCGATCGAAAATTTACGGTTCAGAATGTGTACCCTAAATAATTTTGGAAAAATTTTCTGGATTTGTATCAGGAGTCGAGGAATGCGAAGAGGTATTTTACTCTCGAAAAATCGATCGAAAATTTACGGTTCAGAATGTGTACCCTAAATAATTTTGGTAAAATTTTCTGGATTTGTATCAGGAGTCGAGGAATGCGAAGAGGTATTTTACTCTTCAAAAATCGATCGAAAATTTACGGTTCAGAATGTGTACCCTAAATAATTTTGGAAAAATTTTCTGGATTTGTATCAGGAGTCGAGGAACGTGAAGAGGTATTTTACTCTCGAAAAATCGATCGAAAATTTACGGTTCAGAATGTGTACCCTAAATAATTTTGGTAAAATTTTCTGGATTTGTATCAGGAGTCGAGGAATGCGAAGAGGTATTTTACTCTTCAAAAATCGATCGAAAATTTACGGTTCAGAATGTGTACCATAAATTAATTTCGAAAAATTTTCTGGATTTGTATCAGGAGTCGAGGAATGCGAAGAGGTATTTTACTCTTCAAAAATCGATCGAAAATTTACGGTTCAGAATGTGTACCCTAAATAATTTTGGTAAAATTTTCTGGATTTGTATCAGGAGTCGAGGAATGCGAAGAGGTATTTTACTCTTCAAAAATCGATCGAAAATTTACGGTTCAGAATGTGTACCATAAATTAATTTCGAAAAATTTTCTGGATTTGTATCAGGAGTCGAGGAATGCGAAGAGGTATTTTACTCTTCAAAAATCGATCGAAAATTTACGGTTCAGAATGTGTACCCTAAATAATTTTGGTAAAATTTTCTGGATTTGTATCAGGAGTCGAGGAATGCGAAGAGGTATTTTACTCTTCAAAAATCGATCGAAAATTTACGGTTCAGAATGTGTACCATAAATTAATTTCGAAAAATTTTCTGGATTTGTATCAGGAGTCGAGGAATGCGAAGAGGTATTTTACTCTTCAAAAATCGATCGAAAATTTACGGTTCAGAATGTGTACCCTAAATAATTTTGGAAAAATTTTCTGGATTTGTATCAGGAGTCGAGGAACGTGAAGAGGTATTTTACTCTCGAAAAATCGATCGAAAATTTACGGTTCAGAATGTGTACCCTAAATAATTTTGGTAAAATTTTCTGGATTTGTATCAGGAGTCGAGGAATGCGAAGAGGTATTTTACTCTTCAAAAATCGATCGAAAATTTACGGTTCAGAATGTGTACCATAAATTAATTTCGAAAAATTTTCTGGATTTGTATCAGGAGTCGAGGAACGTGAAGAGGTATTTTACTCTCGAAAAATCGATCGAAAATTTACGGTTCAGAATGTGTACCCTAAATAATTTTGGAAAAATTTTCTGGATTTGTATCAGGAGTCGAGGAACGTGAAGAGGTATTTTACTCTCGAAAAATCGATCGAAAATTTACGGTTCAGAATGTGTACCCTAAATAATTTTGGAAAAATTTTCTGGATTTGTATCAGGAGTCGAGGAACGTGAAGAGGTATTTTACTCTCGAAAAATCGATCGAAAATTTACGGTTCAGAATGTGTACCCTAAATAATTTTGGAAAAATTTTCTGGATTTGTATCAGGAGTCGAGGAACGTGAAGAGGTATTTTACTCTCGAAAAATCGATCGAAAATTTACGGTTCAGAATGTGTACCCTAAATAATTTTGGTAAAATTTTCTGGATTTGTATCAGGAGTCGAGGAATGCGAAGAGGTATTTTACTCTTCAAAAATCGATCGAAAATTTACGGTTCAGAATGTGTACCATAAATTAATTTCGAAAAATTTTCTGGATTTGTATCAGGAGTCGAGGAATGCGAAGAGGTATTTTACTCTTCAAAAATCGATCGAAAATTTACGGTTCAGAATGTGTACCCTAAATAATTTTGGTAAAATTTTCTGGATTTGTATCAGGAGTCGAGGAATGCGAAGAGGTATTTTACTCTTCAAAAATCGATCGAAAATTTACGGTTCAGAATGTGTACCATAAATTAATTTCGAAAAATTTTCTGGATTTGTATCAGGAGTCGAGGAATGCGAAGAGGTATTTTACTCTTCAAAAATCGATCGAAAATTTACGGTTCAGAATGTGTACCCTAAATAATTTTGGTAAAATTTTCTGGATTTGTATCAGGAGTCGAGGAATGCGAAGAGGTATTTTACTCTTCAAAAATCGATCGAAAATTTACGGTTCAGAATGTGTACCATAAATTAATTTCGAAAAATTTTCTGGATTTGTATCAGGAGTCGAGGAATGCGAAGAGGTATTTTACTCTTCAAAAATCGATCGAAAATTTACGGTTCAGAATGTGTACCCTAAATAATTTTGGAAAAATTTTCTGGATTTGTATCAGGAGTCGAGGAACGTGAAGAGGTATTTTACTCTCGAAAAATCGATCGAAAATTTACGGTTCAGAATGTGTACCCTAAATAATTTTGGTAAAATTTTCTGGATTTGTATCAGGAGTCGAGGAATGCGAAGAGGTATTTTACTCTTCAAAAATCGATCGAAAATTTACGGTTCAGAATGTGTACCATAAATTAATTTCGAAAAATTTTCTGGATTTGTATCAGGAGTCGAGGAACGTGAAGAGGTATTTTACTCTCGAAAAATCGATCGAAAATTTACGGTTCAGAATGTGTACCCTAAATAATTTTGGAAAAATTTTCTGGATTTGTATCAGGAGTCGAGGAACGTGAAGAGGTATTTTACTCTCGAAAAATCGATCGAAAATTTACGGTTCAGAATGTGTACCCTAAATAATTTTGGAAAAATTTTCTGGATTTGTATCAGGAGTCGAGGAATGCGAAGAGGTATTTTACTCTTCAAAAATCGATCGAAAATTTACGGTTCAGAATGTGTACCCTAAATAATTTTGGAAAAATTTTCTGGATTTGTATCAGGAGTCGAGGAACGTGAAGAGGTATTTTACTCTCGAAAAATCGATCGAAAATTTACGGTTCAGAATGTGTACCCTAAATAATTTTGGAAAAATTTTCTGGATTTGTATCAGGAGTCGAGGAACGTGAAGAGGTATTTTACTCTCGAAAAATCGATCGAAAATTTACGGTTCAGAATGTGTACCCTAAATAATTTTGGTAAAATTTTCTGGATTTGTATCAGGAGTCGAGGAATGCGAAGAGGTATTTTACTCTTCAAAAATCGATCGAAAATTTACGGTTCAGAATGTGTACCATAAATTAATTTCGAAAAATTTTCTGGATTTGTATCAGGAGTCGAGGAATGCGAAGAGGTATTTTACTCTTCAAAAATCGATCGAAAATTTACGGTTCAGAATGTGTACCCTAAATAATTTTGGAAAAATTTTCTGGATTTGTATCAGGAGTCGAGGAACGTGAAGAGGTATTTTACTCTCGAAAAATCGATCGAAAATTTACGGTTCAGAATGTGTACCCTAAATAATTTTGGAAAAATTTTCTGGATTTGTATCAGGAGTCGAGGAACGTGAAGAGGTATTTTACTCTCGAAAAATCGATCGAAAATTTACGGTTCAGAATGTGTACCCTAAATAATTTTGGAAAAATTTTCTGGATTTGTATCAGGAGTCGAGGAACGTGAAGAGGTATTTTACTCTTCAAAAATCGATCGAAAATTTACGGTTCAGAATGTGTACCCTAAATAATTTTGGTAAAATTTTCTGGATTTGTATCAGGAGTCGAGGAATGCGAAGAGGTATTTTACTCTTCAAAAATCGATCGAAAATTTACGGTTCAGAATGTGTACCATAAATTAATTTCGAAAAATTTTCTGGATTTGTATCAGGAGTCGAGGAATGCGAAGAGGTATTTTACTCTTCAAAAATCGATCGAAAATTTACGGTTCAGAATGTGTACCCTAAATAATTTTGGAAAAATTTTCTGGATTTGTATCAGGAGTCGAGGAACGTGAAGAGGTATTTTACTCTCGAAAAATCGATCGAAAATTTACGGTTCAGAATGTGTACCCTAAATAATTTTGGTAAAATTTTCTGGATTTGTATCAGGAGTCGAGGAATGCGAAGAGGTATTTTACTCTTCAAAAATCGATCGAAAATTTACGGTTCAGAATGTGTACCATAAATTAATTTCGAAAAATTTTCTGGATTTGTATCAGGAGTCGAGGAATGCGAAGAGGTATTTTACTCTTCAAAAATCGATCGAAAATTTACGGTTCAGAATGTGTACCCTAAATAATTTTGGAAAAATTTTCTGGATTTGTATCAGGAGTCGAGGAACGTGAAGAGGTATTTTACTCTCGAAAAATCGATCGAAAATTTACGGTTCAGAATGTGTACCCTAAATAATTTTGGTAAAATTTTCTGGATTTGTATCAGGAGTCGAGGAATGCGAAGAGGTATTTTACTCTTCAAAAATCGATCGAAAATTTACGGTTCAGAATGTGTACCATAAATTAATTTCGAAAAATTTTCTGGATTTGTATCAGGAGTCGAGGAACGTGAAGAGGTATTTTACTCTCGAAAAATCGATCGAAAATTTACGGTTCAGAATGTGTACCCTAAATAATTTTGGAAAAATTTTCTGGATTTGTATCAGGAGTCGAGGAACGTGAAGAGGTATTTTACTCTCGAAAAATCGATCGAAAATTTACGGTTCAGAATGTGTACCCTAAATAATTTTGGAAAAATTTTCTGGATTTGTATCAGGAGTCGAGGAACGTGAAGAGGTATTTTACTCTCGAAAAATCGATCGAAAATTTACGGTTCAGAATGTGTACCCTAAATAATTTTGGAAAAATTTTCTGGATTTGTATCAGGAGTCGAGGAACGTGAAGAGGTATTTTACTCTCGAAAAATCGATCGAAAATTTACGGTTCAGAATGTGTACCCTAAATAATTTTGGTAAAATTTTCTGGATTTGTATCAGGAGTCGAGGAATGCGAAGAGGTATTTTACTCTTCAAAAATCGATCGAAAATTTACGGTTCAGAATGTGTACCATAAATTAATTTCGAAAAATTTTCTGGATTTGTATCAGGAGTCGAGGAATGCGAAGAGGTATTTTACTCTTCAAAAATCGATCGAAAATTTACGGTTCAGAATGTGTACCCTAAATAATTTTGGTAAAATTTTCTGGATTTGTATCAGGAGTCGAGGAATGCGAAGAGGTATTTTACTCTTCAAAAATCGATCGAAAATTTACGGTTCAGAATGTGTACCATAAATTAATTTCGAAAAATTTTCTGGATTTGTATCAGGAGTCGAGGAATGCGAAGAGGTATTTTACTCTTCAAAAATCGATCGAAAATTTACGGTTCAGAATGTGTACCCTAAATAATTTTGGTAAAATTTTCTGGATTTGTATCAGGAGTCGAGGAATGCGAAGAGGTATTTTACTCTTCAAAAATCGATCGAAAATTTACGGTTCAGAATGTGTACCATAAATTAATTTCGAAAAATTTTCTGGATTTGTATCAGGAGTCGAGGAATGCGAAGAGGTATTTTACTCTTCAAAAATCGATCGAAAATTTACGGTTCAGAATGTGTACCCTAAATAATTTTGGAAAAATTTTCTGGATTTGTATCAGGAGTCGAGGAACGTGAAGAGGTATTTTACTCTCGAAAAATCGATCGAAAATTTACGGTTCAGAATGTGTACCCTAAATAATTTTGGTAAAATTTTCTGGATTTGTATCAGGAGTCGAGGAATGCGAAGAGGTATTTTACTCTTCAAAAATCGATCGAAAATTTACGGTTCAGAATGTGTACCATAAATTAATTTCGAAAAATTTTCTGGATTTGTATCAGGAGTCGAGGAACGTGAAGAGGTATTTTACTCTCGAAAAATCGATCGAAAATTTACGGTTCAGAATGTGTACCCTAAATAATTTTGGAAAAATTTTCTGGATTTGTATCAGGAGTCGAGGAACGTGAAGAGGTATTTTACTCTCGAAAAATCGATCGAAAATTTACGGTTCAGAATGTGTACCCTAAATAATTTTGGAAAAATTTTCTGGATTTGTATCAGGAGTCGAGGAATGCGAAGAGGTATTTTACTCTTCAAAAATCGATCGAAAATTTACGGTTCAGAATGTGTACCCTAAATAATTTTGGAAAAATTTTCTGGATTTGTATCAGGAGTCGAGGAACGTGAAGAGGTATTTTACTCTCGAAAAATCGATCGAAAATTTACGGTTCAGAATGTGTACCCTAAATAATTTTGGAAAAATTTTCTGGATTTGTATCAGGAGTCGAGGAACGTGAAGAGGTATTTTACTCTCGAAAAATCGATCGAAAATTTACGGTTCAGAATGTGTACCCTAAATAATTTTGGTAAAATTTTCTGGATTTGTATCAGGAGTAGAGGAATGCGAAGAGGTATTTTACTCTTCAAAAATCGATCGAAAATTTACGGTTCAGAATGTGTACCATAAATTAATTTCGAAAAATTTTCTGGATTTGTATCAGGAGTCGAGGAATGCGAAGAGGTATTTTACTCTTCAAAAATCGATCGAAAATTTACGGTTCAGAATGTGTACCCTAAATAATTTTGGAAAAATTTTCTGGATTTGTATCAGGAGTCGAGGAACGTGAAGAGGTATTTTACTCTCGAAAAATCGATCGAAAATTTACGGTTCAGAATGTGTACCCTAAATAATTTTGGAAAAATTTTCTGGATTTGTATCAGGAGTCGAGGAACGTGAAGAGGTATTTTACTCTCGAAAAATCGATCGAAAATTTACGGTTCAGAATGTGTACCCTAAATAATTTTGGAAAAATTTTCTGGATTTGTATCAGGAGTCGAGGAACGTGAAGAGGTATTTTACTCTTCAAAAATCGATCGAAAATTTACGGTTCAGAATGTGTACCCTAAATAATTTTGGTAAAATTTTCTGGATTTGTATCAGGAGTCGAGGAATGCGAAGAGGTATTTTACTCTTCAAAAATCGATCGAAAATTTACGGTTCAGAATGTGTACCATAAATTAATTTCGAAAAATTTTCTGGATTTGTATCAGGAGTCGAGGAATGCGAAGAGGTATTTTACTCTTCAAAAATCGATCGAAAATTTACGGTTCAGAATGTGTACCCTAAATAATTTTGGAAAAATTTTCTGGATTTGTATCAGGAGTCGAGGAACGTGAAGAGGTATTTTACTCTCGAAAAATCGATCGAAAATTTACGGTTCAGAATGTGTACCCTAAATAATTTTGGTAAAATTTTCTGGATTTGTATCAGGAGTCGAGGAATGCGAAGAGGTATTTTACTCTTCAAAAATCGATCGAAAATTTACGGTTCAGAATGTGTACCATAAATTAATTTCGAAAAATTTTCTGGATTTGTATCAGGAGTCGAGGAATGCGAAGAGGTATTTTACTCTTCAAAAATCGATCGAAAATTTACGGTTCAGAATGTGTACCCTAAATAATTTTGGAAAAATTTTCTGGATTTGTATCAGGAGTCGAGGAACGTGAAGAGGTATTTTACTCTCGAAAAATCGATCGAAAATTTACGGTTCAGAATGTGTACCCTAAATAATTTTGGAAAAATTTTCTGGATTTGTATCAGGAGTCGAGGAACGTGAAGAGGTATTTTACTCTCGAAAAATCGATCGAAAATTTACGGTTCAGAATGTGTACCCTAAATAATTTTGGAAAAATTTTCTGGATTTGTATCAGGAGTCGAGGAACGCGAAGAGGTATTTTACTCTTCAAAAATCGATCGAAAATTTACGGTTCAGAATGTGTACCCTAAATAATTTTGGAAAAATTTTCTGGATTTGTATCAGGAGTCGAGGAACGTGAAGAGGTATTTTACTCTCGAAAAATCGATCGAAAATTTACGGTTCAGAATGTGTACCCTAAATAATTTTGGTAAAATTTTCTGGATTTGTATCAGGAGTCGAGGAATGCGAAGAGGTATTTTACTCTTCAAAAATCGATCGAAAATTTACGGTTCAGAATGTGTACCATAAATTAATTTCGAAAAATTTTCTGGATTTGTATCAGGAGTCGAGGAATGCGAAGAGGTATTTTACTCTTCAAAAATCGATCGAAAATTTACGGTTCAGAATGTGTACCCTAAATAATTTTGGAAAAATTTTCTGGAATTGTATCAGGAGTCGAGGAACGTGAAGAGGTATTTTACTCTCGAAAAATCGATCGAAAATTTACGGTTCAGAATGTGTACCCTAAATAATTTTGGTAAAATTTTCTGGATTTGTATCAGGAGTCGAGGAATGCGAAGAGGTATTTTACTCTTCAAAAATCGATCGAAAATTTACGGTTCAGAATGTGTACCATAAATTAATTTCGAAAAATTTTCTGGATTTGTATCAGGAGTTGAGGAACGTGAAGAGGTATTTTACTCTTCAAAAATCGATCGAAAATTTACGGTTCAGAATGTGTACCCTAAATAATTTTGGAAAAATTTTCTGGATTTGTATCAGGAGTCGAGGAACGTGAAGAGGTATTTTACTCTCGAAAAATCGATCGAAAATTTACGGTTCAGAATGTGTACCCTAAATAATTTAGGTAAAATTTTCTGGATTTGTATCAGGAGTCGAGGAATGCGAAGAGGTATTTTACTCTTCAAAAATCGATCGAAAATTTACGGTTCAGAATGTGTACCCTAAATAATTTTGGTAAAATTTTCTGGATTTGTATCAGGAGTCGAGGAATGCGAAGAGGTATTTTACTCTTCAAAAATCGATCGAAAATTTACGGTTCAGAATGTGTACCATAAATTAATTTCGAAAAATTTTCTGGATTTGTATCAGGAGTTGAGGAACGTGAAGAGGTATTTTACTCTTCAAAAATCGATCGAAAATTTACGGTTCAGAATGTGTACCCTAAATAATTTTGGAAAAATTTTCTGGATTTGTATCAGGAGTCGAGGAACGCGAAGAGGTATTTTACTCTTCAAAAATCGATCGAAAATTTACGGTTCAGAATGTGTACCCTAAATAATTTTGGAAAAATTTTCTGGATTTGTATCAGGAGTCGAGGAACGTGAAGAGGTATTTTACTCTCGAAAAATCGATCGAAAATTTACGGTTCAGAATGTGTACCCTAAATAATTTTGGTAAAATTTTCTGGATTTGTATCAGGAGTCGAGGAATGCGAAGAGGTATTTTACTCTTCAAAAATCGATCGAAAATTTACGGTTCAGAATGTGTACCATAAATTAATTTCGAAAAATTTTCTGGATTTGTATCAGGAGTCGAGGAACGTGAAGAGGTATTTTACTCTCGAAAAATCGATCGAAAATTTACGGTTCAGAATGTGTACCCTAAATAATTTTGGTAAAATTTTCTGGATTTGTATCAGGAGTCGAGGAATGCGAAGAGGTATTTTACTCTTCAAAAATCGATCGAAAATTTACGGTTCAGAATGTGTACCCTAAATAATTTTGGAAAAATTTTCTGGATTTGTATCAGGAGTCGAGGAACGTGAAGAGGTATTTTACTCTCGAAAAATCGATCGAAAATTTACGGTTCAGAATGTGTACCCTAAATAATTTTGGTAAAATTTTCTGGATTTGTATCAGGAGTCGAGGAATGCGAAGAGGTATTTTACTCTTCAAAAATCGATCGAAAATTTACGGTTCAGAATGTGTACCATAAATTAATTTCGAAAAATTTTCTGGATTTGTATCAGGAGTCGAGGAACGTGAAGAGGTATTTTACTCTCGAAAAATCGATCGAAAATTTACGGTTCAGAATGTGTACCCTAAATAATTTTGGTAAAATTTTCTGGATTTGTATCAGGAGTCGAGGAATGCGAAGAGGTATTTTACTCTTCAAAAATCGATCGAAAATTTACGGTTCAGAATGTGTACCCTAAATAATTTTGGTAAAATTTTCTGGATTTGTATCAGGAGTCGAGGAATGCGAAGAGGTATTTTACTCTTCAAAAATCGATCGAAAATTTACGGTTCAGAATGTGTACCATAAATTAATTTCGAAAAATTTTCTGGATTTGTATCAGGAGTCGAGGAACGTGAAGAGGTATTTTACTCTCGAAAAATCGATCGAAAATTTACGGTTCAGAATGTGTACCCTAAATAATTTTGGTAAAATTTTCTGGATTTGTATCAGGAGTCGAGGAATGCGAAGAGGTATTTTACTCTTCAAAAATCGATCGAAAATTTACGGTTCAGAATGTGTACCCTAAATAATTTTGGTAAAATTTTCTGGATTTGTATCAGGAGTCGAGGAATGCGAAGAGGTATTTTACTCTTCAAAAATCGATCGAAAATTTACGGTTCAGAATGTGTACCATAAATTAATTTCGAAAAATTTTCTGGATTTGTATCAGGAGTCGAGGAACGTGAAGAGGTATTTTACTCTCGAAAAATCGATCGAAAATTTACGGTTCAGAATGTGTACCCTAAATAATTTTGGTAAAATTTTCTGGATTTGTATCAGGAGTCGAGGAATGCGAAGAGGTATTTTACTCTTCAAAAATCGATCGAAAATTTACGGTTCAGAATGTGTACCATAAATTAATTTCGAAAAATTTTCTGGATTTGTATCAGGAGTCGAGGAACGTGAAGAGGTATTTTACTCTTCAAAAATCGATCGAAAATTTACGGTTCAGAATGTGTACCCTAAATAATTTAGGTAAAATTTTCTGGATTTGTATCAGGAGTCGAGGAATGCGAAGAGGTATTTTACTCTTCAAAAATCGATCGAAAATTTACGGTTCAGAATGTGTACCCTAAATAATTTTGGTAAAATTTTCTGGATTTGTATCAGGAGTCGAGGAATGCGAAGAGGTATTTTACTCTTCAAAAATCGATCGAAAATTTACGGTTCAGAATGTGTACCATAAATTAATTTCGAAAAATTTTCTGGATTTGTATCAGGAGTCGAGGAACGTGAAGAGGTATTTTACTCTCGAAAAATCGATCGAAAATTTACGGTTCAGAATGTGTACCCTAAATAATTTTGGTAAAATTTTCTGGATTTGTATCAGGAGTCGAGGAACGTGAAGAGGTATTTTACTCTTCAAAAATCGATCGAAAATTTACGGTTCAGAATGTGTACCATAAATTAATTTCGAAAAATTTTCTGGATTTGTATCAGGAGTCGAGGAACGTGAAGAGGTATTTTACTCTTCAAAAATCGATCGAAAATTTACGGTTCAGAATGTGTACCATAAATTAATTTCGAAAAATTTTCTGGATTTGTATCAGGAGTCGAGGAACGTGAAGAGGTATTTTACTCTCGAAAAATCGATCGAAAATTTACGGTTCAGAATGTGTACCATAAATTAATTTCGAAAAATTTTCTGGATTTGTATCAGGAGTCGAGGAACGTGAAGAGGTATTTTACTCTTCAAAAATCGATCGAAAATTTACGGTTCAGAATGTGTACCATAAATTAATTTCGAAAAATTTTCTGGATTTGTATCAGGAGTCGAGGAACGTGAAGAGGTATTTTACTCTTCAAAAATCGATCGAAAATTTACGGTTCAGAATGTGTACCATAAATTAATTTCGAAAAATTTTCTGGATTTGTATCAGGAGTCGAGGAACGTGAAGAGGTATTTTACTCTTCAAAAATCGATCGAAAATTTACGGTTCAGAATGTGTACCCTAAATAATTTTGGTAAAATTTTCTGGATTTGTATCAGGAGTCGAGGAACGTGAAGAGGTATTTTACTCTTCAAAAATCGATCGAAAATTTACGGTTCAGAATGTGTACCCTAAATAATTTTGGTAAAATTTTCTGGATTTGTATCAGGAGTCGAGGAACGTGAAGAGGTATTTTACTCTTCAAAAATCGATCGAAAATTTACGGTTCAGAATGTGTACCATAAATTAATTTCGAAAAATTTTCTGGATTTGTATCAGGAGTCGAGGAACGTGAAGAGGTATTTTACTCTCGAAAAATCGATCGAAAATTTACGGTTCAGAATGTGTACCCTAAATAATTTTGGTAAAATTTTCTGGATTTGTATCAGGAGTCGAGGAACGTGAAGAGGTATTTTACTCTTCAAAAATCGATCGAAAATTTACGGTTCAGAATGTGTACCATAAATTAATTTCGAAAAATTTTCTGGATTTGTATCAGGAGTCGAGGAACGTGAAGAGGTATTTTACTCTTCAAAAATCGATCGAAAATTTACGGTTCAGAATGTGTACCATAAATTAATTTCGAAAAATTTTCTGGATTTGTATCAGGAGTCGAGGAACGTGAAGAGGTATTTTACTCTTCAAAAATCGATCGAAAATTTACGGTTCAGAATGTGTACCATAAATTAATTTCGAAAAATTTTCTGGATTTGTATCAGGAGTCGAGGAACGCGAAGAGGTATTTTACTCTTCAAAAATCGATCGAAAATTTACGGTTCAGAATGTGTACCCTAAATAATTTTGGTAAAATTTTCTGGATTTGTATCAGGAGTCGAGGAACGTGAAGAGGTATTTTACTCTTCAAAAATCGATCGAAAATTTACGGTTCAGAATGTGTACCCTAAATAATTTTGGTAAAATTTTCTGGATTTGTATCAGGAGTCGAGGAACGTGAAGAGGTATTTTACTCTTCAAAAATCGATCGAAAATTTACGGTTCAGAATGTGTACCATAAATTAATTTCGAAAAATTTTCTGGATTTGTATCAGGAGTCGAGGAACGTGAAGAGGTATTTTACTCTCGAAAAATCGATCGAAAATTTACGGTTCAGAATGTGTACCCTAAATAATTTTGGTAAAATTTTCTGGATTTGTATCAGGAGTCGAGGAACGTGAAGAGGTATTTTACTCTTCAAAAATCGATCGAAAATTTACGGTTCAGAATGTGTACCCTAAATAATTTTGGTAAAATTTTCTGGATTTGTATCAGGAGTCGAGGAATGCGAAGAGGTATTTTACTCTTCAAAAATCGATCGAAAATTTACGGTTCAGAATGTGTACCATAAATTAATTTCGAAAAATTTTCTGGATTTGTATCAGGAGTCGAGGAACGTGAAGAGGTATTTTACTCTTCAAAAATCGATCGAAAATTTACGGTTCAGAATGTGTACCCTAAATAATTTTGGTAAAATTTTCTGGATTTGTATCAGGAGTCGAGGAACGTGAAGAGGTATTTTACTCTTCAAAAATCGATCGAAAATTTACGGTTCAGAATGTGTACCCTAAATAATTTTGGTAAAATTTTCTGGATTTGTATCAGGAGTCGAGGAACGTGAAGAGGTATTTTACTCTTCAAAAATCGATCGAAAATTTACGGTTCAGAATGTGTACCATAAATTAATTTCGAAAAATTTTCTGGATTTGTATCAGGAGTCGAGGAACGTGAAGAGGTATTTTACTCTTCAAAAATCGATCGAAAATTTACGGTTCAGAATGTGTACCATAAATTAATTTCGAAAAATTTTCTGGATTTGTATCAGGAGTCGAGGAACGTGAAGAGGTATTTTACTCTTCAAAAATCGATCGAAAATTTACGGTTCAGAATGTGTACCCTAAATAATTTTGGTAAAATTTTCTGGATTTGTATCAGGAGTCGAGGAACGTGAAGAGGTATTTTACTCTTCAAAAATCGATCGAAAATTTACGGTTCAGAATGTGTACCCTAAATAATTTTGGTAAAATTTTCTGGATTTGTATCAGGAGTCGAGGAACGTGAAGAGGTATTTTACTCTTCAAAAATCGATCGAAAATTTACGGTTCAGAATGTGTACCATAAATTAATTTCGAAAAATTTTCTGGATTTGTATCAGGAGTCGAGGAACGTGAAGAGGTATTTTACTCTCGAAAAATCGATCGAAAATTTACGGTTCAGAATGTGTACCCTAAATAATTTTGGTAAAATTTTCTGGATTTGTATCAGGAGTCGAGGAACGTGAAGAGGTATTTTACTCTTCAAAAATCGATCGAAAATTTACGGTTCAGAATGTGTACCCTAAATAATTTTGGTAAAATTTTCTGGATTTGTATCAGGAGTCGAGGAATGCGAAGAGGTATTTTACTCTTCAAAAATCGATCGAAAATTTACGGTTCAGAATGTGTACCATAAATTAATTTCGAAAAATTTTCTGGATTTGTATCAGGAGTCGAGGAACGTGAAGAGGTATTTTACTCTTCAAAAATCGATCGAAAATTTACGGTTCAGAATGTGTACCCTAAATAATTTAGGTAAAATTTTCTGGATTTGTATCAGGAGTCGAGGAATGCGAAGAGGTATTTTACTCTTCAAAAATCGATCGAAAATTTACGGTTCAGAATGTGTACCATAAATAATTTTGGTAAAATTTTCTGGATTTGTATCAGGAGTCGAGGAATGCGAAGAGGTATTTTACTCTTCAAAAATCGATCGAAAATTTACGGTTCAGAATGTGTACCCTAAATAATTTTGGAAAAATTTTCTGGATTTGTATCAGGAGTCGAGGAATGCGAAGAGGTATTTTACTCTTCAAAAATCGATCGAAAATTTACGGTTCAGAATGTGTACCCTAAATAATTTTGGAAAAATTTTCTGGATTTGTATCAGGAGTCGAGGAATGCGAAGAGGTATTTTACTCTTCAAAAATCGATCGAAAATTTACGGTTCAGAATGTGTACCCTAAATAATTTTGGTAAAATTTTCTGGATTTGTATCAGGAGTCGAGGAACGTGAAGAGGTATTTTACTCTTCAAAAATCGATCGAAAATTTACGGTTCAGAATGTGTACCCTAAATAATTTTGGTAAAATTTTCTGGATTTGTATCAGGAGTCGAGGAACGTGAAGAGGTATTTTACTCTTCAAAAATCGATCGAAAATTTACGGTTCAGAATGTGTACCCTAAATAATTTTGGTAAAATTTTCTGGATTTGTATCAGGAGTCGAGGAATGCGAAGAGGTATTTTACTCTTCAAAAATCGATCGAAAATTTACGGTTCAGAATGTGTACCATAAATTAATTTCGAAAAATTTTCTGGATTTGTATCAGGAGTCGAGGAACGTGAAGAGGTATTTTACTCTTCAAAAATCGATCGAAAATTTACGGTTCAGAATGTGTACCATAAATTAATTTCGAAAAATTTTCTGGATTTGTATCAGGAGTCGAGGAACGTGAAGAGGTATTTTACTCTTCAAAAATCGATCGAAAATTTACGGTTCAGAATGTGTACCATAAATTAATTTCGACAAATTTTCTGGATTTGTATCAGGAGTCGAGGAACGTGAAGAGGTATTTTACTCTTCAAAAATCGATCGAAAATTTACGGTTCAGAATGTGTACCATAAATTAATTTCGAAAAATTTTCTGGATTTGTATCAGGAGTCGAGGAACGTGAAGAGGTATTTTACTCTCGAAAAATCGATCGAAAATTTACGGTTCAGAATGTGTACCCTAAATAATTTTGGTAAAATTTTCTGGATTTGTATCAGGAGTCGAGGAACGTGAAGAGGTATTTTACTCTTCAAAAATCGATCGAAAATTTACGGTTCAGAATGTGTACCCTAAATAATTTTGGTAAAA
>OU343054.1:52604049-52789049 GCA_910593695.2 Ocypus olens | reverse complement strand
GGAAATCCGTACAATCCCCTGGCCGCGCCCGACGATCTCGTCGAAAAGTTCGCCAACATCACCGTCTACAACCGTCGGAGATTCGCAGGTTTGAAACACGCGCATTTTTCGGCTTCAAAAGAAAGAAAAAAAAGTGTAAAAATAGCGATAGCCATGACATAGCGAATAACTAAAAGTTAGACCGATGTGAAGATAGCCACGGATTTCCCGGCGCCACCACCACCAAATAAAAATTTCTTCAATTTTAATGATTTATAATAAATCTAACGCTGAGAATGAAATTAACATTAGCCTATAGATGCACAGTAAATCCACAATTTAAATTATTTTTTCTCGACTCCACGGGAACTCAAGAATTCAAAGTCCAATATGACACTGTTTGACGCGTTTTAAATTTAATTTTTTAACAACAACGTGTAGATAAGAGCCTACTTAAACGATTAAATGTATTAAATTTTGGGTAAAATTGTTTATAACTTTTTTATGAATTTTTTTTCTCGGGTCCGCCCGAACTGTACATATAATTTAGCAAACTTTCAAAGTCCAATATGGCACTGTTTGACGCGTTTTAAATTTAATTTTTTAACAGCAACGTGTAGATAAGAGCCTACTTAAATGATTAAACGTATTAAATCTTGGGTAAAATTGTTTATAACTTTTTTATGAATTTTTTTTCTCGGCTCCACCCGAACTGTACATATAATTTAGCAAACTTTCAAAGTCCAATATGGCACTGTTTGACGCGTTTTAAATTTAATTTTTTAACAACATCGTGTAGATAAGAGCCTACTTAAACGATTGGGTAAAATTGTTTATAACTTTTTTATGATTTTCTTTTCTCGGCTCCACCCGAACTGTACATATAATTTAGCAAACTTTCAAAGTCCAATATGGCACTGTTTTACGCGTTTTAAATTTAATTTTTTAACAACATCGTGTAGATAAGAGCCTACTTAAACGATTGGGTAAAATTGTTTATAACTTTTTTATGAATTTTTTTTCTCGGGTCCACCCGAACTGTACATATAATTTAGCAAACTTTCAAAGTCCAATATGGCACTGTTTTACGCGTTTTAAATTTAATTTTTTAACAACATCGTGTAGATAAGAGCCTACTTAAACGATTGGGTAAAATTGTTTATAACTTTTTTATGAATTTTTTTTCTCGGGTCCACCCGAACTGTACATATAATTTAGCAAACTTTCAAAGTCCAATATGGCACTGTTTTACGCGTTTTAAATTTAATTTTTTAACAACAACGTGTAGATAAGAGCCTACTTAAACGATTAAACGTATTAAATTTTGGGTAAAATTGTTTATAACTTTTTTATGAATTTTTTTTCTCGGCTCCACCCGAACTGTACATATAATTTAGCAAACTTTCAAAGTCCAATAGGGCACTGTTTGACGCGTTTTAAATTTAATTTTTTAACAGCAACGTGTAGATAAGAGCCTACTTAAATGATTAAACGTATTAAATTTTGGGTAAAATTGTTTATAACTTTTTTATGAATTTTTTTTCTCGGCTCCACCCGAACTGTACATATAATTTAGCAAACTTTCAAAGTCCAATAGGGCACTGTTTGACGCGTTTTAAATTTAATTTTTTAACAGCAACGTGTAGATAAGAGCCTACTTAAATGATTAAACGTATTAAATTTTGGGTAAAATTGTTTATAACTTTTTTATGAATTTTTTTTCTCGGCTCCACCCGAACTGTACATATAATTTAGCAAACTTTCAAAGTTCAATATGGCACTGTTTGACGTGTTTTAAATTAATTTTTTTAACAACAACGTGTAGATAAGAGCCTACTTAAATGATTAAACGTATTAAATTTTGGGTAAAATTGTTTATAACTTTTTTATGAATTTTTTTTCTCGGGTCCACCCGAACTGTACATATAATTTAGCAAACTTTCAAAGTCCATTATGGCACTGTTTGACGTGTTTTAAATTAATTTTTTTAACAACAACGTGTAGATAAGAGCCTACTTAAACGATTTAACGCATTCAATTTTGGGTAAAATTGTTTATAACTTTTTTATGAATTTTTTTTCTCGGGTCCACCCGAACTGTACATATAATTTAGCAAACTTTCAAAGTCCAATATGGCACTGTTTGACGCGTTTTAAATTTAATTTGTTAACAACAACGTGTAGATAAGAGCCTACTTAAACGACTAAACGCATTAAATTTTGGGTAAAATTGTTTATAACTTTTTTATGATTTTCTTTTCTCGGCTCCACCCGAACTGTACATATAATTTAGCAAACTTTCAAAGTCCAATATGGCACTGTTTTACGCGTTTTAAATTTAATTTTTTAACAACATCGTGTAGATAAGAGCCTACTTAAACGATTGGGTAAAATTGTTTATAACTTTTTTATGAATTTTTTTTCTCGGGTCCACCCGAACTGTACATATAATTTAGCAAACTTTCAAAGTCCAATATGGCACTGTTTTACGCGTTTTAAATTTAATTTTTTAACAACATCGTGTAGATAAGAGCCTACTTAAACGATTGGGTAAAATTGTTTATAACTTTTTTATGATTTTCTTTTCTCGGCTCCACCCGAACTGTACATATAATTTAGCAAACTTTCAAAGTCCAATATGGCACTGTTTGACGCGTTTTAAATTTAATTTGTTAACAACAACGTGTAGATAAGAGCCTACTTAAACAACTAAACGCATTAAATTTTGGGTAAAATTGTTTATAACTTTTTTATGAATTTTTTTTCTCGGGTCCACCCGAACTGTACATATAATTTAGCAAACTTTCAAAGTCCATTATGGCACTGTTTGACGTGTTTTAAATTAATTTTTTTAACAACAACGTGTAGATAAGAGCCTACTTAAACGATTTAACGCATTAAATTTTGGGTAAAATTGTTTATAACTTTTTTATGAATTTTTTTTCTCGGGTCCACCCGAACTGTACATATAATTTAGCAAACTTTCAAAGTCCAATATGGCACTGTTTGACGCGTTTTAAATTTAATTTGTTAACAACAACGTGTAGATAAGAGCCTACTTAAACGACTAAACGCATTAAATTTTGGGTAAAATTGTTTATAACTTTTTTATGAATTTTTTTTCTCGGGTCCACCCGAACTGTACATATAATTTAGCAAACTTTCAAAGTCCAATATGGCACTGTTTTACGCGTTTTAAATTTAATTTTTTAACAACATCGTGTAGATAAGAGCCTACTTAAACGATTGGGTAAAATTGTTTATAACTTTTTTATGAATTTTTTTTCTCGGGTCCACCCGAACTGTACATATAATTTAGCAAACTTTCAAAGTCCAATATGGCACTGTTTGACGCGTTTTAAATTTAATTTGTTAACAACAACGTGTAGATAAGAGCCTACTTAAACAACTAAACGCATTAAATTTTGGGTAAAATTGTTTATAACTTTTTTATGAATTTTTTTTCTCGGGTCCACCCGAACTGTACATATAATTTAGCAAACTTTCAAAGTCCAATATGGCACTGTTTGACGCGTTTTAAATTTAATTTGTTAACAACAACGTGTAGATAAGAGCCTACTTAAACGACTAAACGCATTAAATTTTGGGTAAAATTGTTTATAACTTTTTTATGATTTTCTTTTCTCGGCTCCACCCGAACTGTACATATAATTTAGCAAACTTTCAAAGTCCAATATGGCACTGTTTTACGCGTTTTAAATTTAATTTTTTAACAACATCGTGTAGATAAGAGCCTACTTAAACGATTGGGTAAAATTGTTTATAACTTTTTTATGAATTTTTTTTCTCGGGTCCACCCGAACTGTACATATAATTTAGCAAACTTTCAAAGTCCAATATGGCACTGTTTTACGCGTTTTAAATTTAATTTTTTAACAACATCGTGTAGATAAGAGCCTACTTAAACGATTGGGTAAAATTGTTTATAACTTTTTTATGATTTTCTTTTCTCGGCTCCACCCGAACTGTACATATAATTTAGCAAACTTTCAAAGTCCAATATGGCACTGTTTGACGCGTTTTAAATTTAATTTGTTAACAACAACGTGTAGATAAGAGCCTATTTAAACGATTGGGTAAAATTGTTTATAACTTTTTTATGAATTTTTTTTCTCGGGTCCACCCGAACTGTACATATAATTTAGCAAACTTTCAAAGTCCAATATGGCACTGTTTTACGCGTTTTAAATTTAATTTTTTAACAACATCGTGTAGATAAGAGCCTACTTAAACGATTGGGTAAAATTGTTTATAACTTTTTTATGATTTTCTTTTCTCGGGTCCACCCGAACTGTACATATAATTTAGCAAACTTTCAAAGTCCAATATGGCACTGTTTTACGCGTTTTAAATTTAATTTTTTAACAACATCGTGTAGATAAGAGCCTACTTAAACGATTGGGTAAAATTGTTTATAACTTTTTTATGAATTTTTTTTCTCGGCTCCACCCGAACTGTACATATAATTTAGCAAACTTTCAAAGTCCAATATGGCACTGTTTGACGCGTTTTAAATTTAATTTGTTAACAACAACGTGTAGATAAGAGCCTACTTAAACGACTAAACGCATTAAATTTTGGGTAAAATTGTTTATAACTTTTTTATGATTTTCTTTTCTCGGGTCCACCCGAACTGTACATATAATTTAGCAAACTTTCAAAGTCCAATATGGCACTGTTTTACGCGTTTTAAATTTAATTTTTTAACAACATCGTGTAGATAAGAGCCTACTTAAACGATTGGGTAAAATTGTTTATAACTTTTTTATGATTTTCTTTTCTCGGCTCCACCCGAACTGTACATATAATTTAGCAAACTTTCAAAGTCCAATATGGCACTGTTTGACGCGTTTTAAATTTAATTTGTTAACAACAACGTGTAGATAAGAGCCTATTTAAACGACTAAACGCATTAAATTTTGGGTAAAATTGTTTATAACTTTTTTATGAATTTTTTTTCTCGGGTCCACCCGAACTGTACATATAATTTAGCAAACTTTCAAAGTCCATTATGGCACTGTTTGACGTGTTTTAAATTAATTTTTTTAACAACAACGTGTAGATAAGAGCCTACTTAAACGATTTAACGCATTAAATTTTGGGTAAAATTGTTTATAACTTTTTTATGAATTTTTTTTCTCGGGTCCACCCGAACTGTACATATAATTTAGCAAACTTTCAAAGTCCAATATGGCACTGTTTGACGCGTTTTAAATTTAATTTGTTAACAACAACGTGTAGATAAGAGCCTACTTAAACGACTAAACGCATTAAATTTTGGGTAAAATTGTTTATAACTTTTTTATGAATTTTTTTTCTCGGGTCCACCCGAACTGTACATATAATTTAGCAAACTTTCAAAGTCCAATATGGCACTGTTTTACGCGTTTTAAATTTAATTTTTTAACAACATCGTGTAGATAAGAGCCTACTTAAACGATTGGGTAAAATTGTTTATAACTTTTTTATGAATTTTTTTTCTCGGGTCCACCCGAACTGTACATATAATTTAGCAAACTTTCAAAGTCCAATATGGCACTGTTTGACGCGTTTTAAATTTAATTTGTTAACAACAACGTGTAGATAAGAGCCTACTTAAACAACTAAACGCATTAAATTTTGGGTAAAATTGTTTATAACTTTTTTATGAATTTTTTTTCTCGGGTCCACCCGAACTGTACATATAATTTAGCAAACTTTCAAAGTCCAATATGGCACTGTTTTACGCGTTTTAAATTTAATTTGTTAACAACAACGTGTAGATAAGAGCCTACTTAAACAACTAAACGCATTAAATTTTGGGTAAAATTGTTTATAACTTTTTTATGAATTTTTTTTCTCGGGTCCACCCGAACTGTACATATAATTTAGCAAACTTTCAAAGTCCAAAATGGCACTGTTTGACGCGTTTTAAATTAATTTTTTTAACAACAACGTGTAGATAAGATTCTACTTAAGCGATTTAATGCAAAAAAATTATAAAAAAGTTATAAACAATTTTACCCAATCGTTTAAGTAGGCTCTTATCTACACGATGTTGTTAAAAAATTAAATTTGAAACGCGTCAAACAGTGCCATATTGGACTTTGAATTCTTGTCATTTTAAAAAGAGAGTTCCCGTGGAGTCGAGAAAAAATAATTGAAATTGTCGATTGACTCTACATCAATAGGCTAATTTTAATTACATTCTCAGCGTTTGATTTATTATAAAATCATTAAAATTGAAGAAAAATTATTTGGTGGTAGAGGCGCCGGGAAATCCGTGGCTATCTTCACATCGGTAAAAGTTAGTACTACCATTAAATGTCGGGCTAATTGTGTGAAATTAAAATTAAAACAGGGTGTTGAATTGCTAAGTGGGATATAGGGATTTACATGTAAAATTTGAAATGTGCTGGCTCCCCTAATTATTTGACAGCATGTTTTTTTTGCCATTATTTTTAAAGCTTTTTAAGATTAATCATTTGGTACCTTACTCAGTGGTTCTTGCAAAGTATTTACCGAGAAATTTGCTGTTATTTTGAATTAAAAACAACGGTTTGCCATGAAATCATAATGGCGGCGAATTTTGTTCTAAAAAGTGACGTTTGCTGTGGCATTACGATTTAGAATCGGCCGTGTATTCCACATAAGAAAAAGTATTTATGGTTAAAAGGTTTTACTCAGGTACTATTTAAGAACTGTACGTGAATTTGCGGAAAAGGCAATATTCAGCAAAAGTACAATTTAATGAATAATTACCAGTGACGGTTCGCGGGGTTTTTTTCTGGAACGACCGAGGTGGTAATACAGATAGGTGCGGTCACGCAGCCAGCCGTCTCTGCAACTGACCCATCCTTGTTACCTCGGCTGTACCAGAAAAAAACCCGCGAACCGTCACTGATAATTACTACTTTACTTTCTAAAGTTAACATGTGTTACAATTTGGCTCCCTTAATTATTTTATAATATCTGTCAACTTACATTATTTTGCTGGGTATTGTCTTCTTCGGAAATTCAACACTAAACAAATCGCTTACACTTTTTAAATAGTACCTGAGTAAAACCATTTACTCATAAATACTTTTCCTTGGGTATAATACACGGCCGGTTGTAAATCGTAATGTGACATCTACCGTCACTTTTTAGAACAAAATGAAATGTCGGCCATTATGATTTCATGGCAAACCTTTGTTTTTAATTCAAAATAATTGTAAGGCTTTTTGAAAACATCTGCGTAAATACTCTGCAGAAACCATCAAGTAAGGTATCAAATCATTCAGCTGAGGAATAATTAGGGGACACATTTCAAATTTTACATGGCCCGCTTCGCTATTGTGTGGGTGTTGCTAATTGATGCGTTCGCAGGAATGCTATCCAAACTGGACGAATCCGTCGGAACGGTCGTGTCGGCCTTGATGCGCAAGAACATGCTGAGCAACAGCGTCGTCGTCTTCTCGACGGACAACGGAGGCCCGGCGGAGGGCTTCAATTTGAACGCGGCGTCCAACTGGCCCCTCAGGGGGGTCAAGAACACCCTCTGGGAAGGCGGCGTTCGCGGCAGCGGATTCCTCTGGAGTCCGCTGATCGCGAAGTCGAAACGCGTGGCGAGGCAGATGATGCACATCACGGATTGGCTGCCCACTTTGTATGCGGCGGCGGGAGGAAATGCCTCGTACGTATGGAATAATTGATTGATAAATGATTTTACCGTTATGTTTTTTTTTTCCTTCCAGGAGATTGAAAGATTTGGACGGGATTAACTTGTGGGAGCAATTGTCGGACGACGAGGATTCGAAACGCGATACCGTTCTGCATAATATCGATGATGTTTACGGGAATTCGGCGATGATGACCGGTGATTGGAAGATCGTTAAAGGTGAGGAAATTGATCGCAAAAAGTTTATTTAACGTGTGAACAAAGTGGCAATATTTTGTGTTATGTCGAGTAGGTGCTTGTCATATTGCCATTCCTTCGCGACGAGTATTCTCGTTAAAGAAAACAGCAAAAAAGACGAAATGGCAATATTTTGTGTTTATATCTTGTAGGCACTCGACACGACACAAAATATTGCCAATTTGTTCGTGACGAGTATTCTCGTCAAACACAGCTACCTTCGACACCAATTGGAAAATCGTTATAGGTGAGAAAATTTGTGACCAAAAGTTTCACAGCATGTTTGTTTAAAATAAAATGCTTCTACACCAATTGGAAAATCGTTATAGGTGAAAAAATTTGTGACCAAAAATTTCACAGAATGTTTGTTTAAAATAAAATGCTTCTACACCAATTGGAAAATCGTTATAGGTGAGAAAATTTGTGACCAAAAATTTCACAGCATGTTTGTTTAAAATAAAATGCTTCTACACCAATTGGAAAATCGTTATAGGTGAAAAAATTTGTGACCAAAAATTTCACAGAATGTTTGTTTAAAATAAAATGCTTCTACACCAATTGGAAAATCGTCAAAGGTGAGGAAAAAGTGCGCCACCGTCTTGTTTGACGTTTCTCAGTAGTAATATAACAAGAGGGTGAGAATAAATTGAAAATAATTTGACAGAGTTTTCGAAAGCTTGGCAACAAGATTGAGAGAAATCTGTCAAATTATTTTCTAATTTATCGAAGTTGTATAATTTTTTGATCAATTATCAATTTCTGTGATCGAAATAGTACCGAATCTATTCATTTTACACAAGTTGTTTGCGTAAGCTACAAACGTGAAAACGGAACTAAACACGGTGCAAAAACAGTACTTAACTTAAATTGTCCTTGAAGCACTGGGGGCGATGTTAAGGGGGTAAGTGCCTCGCGCCAGAGTTAGACCAGAATGGTCTAATAGAAAATGATAATCGCCACAATCTTCGGCCCGAAATTTTACCGAGTACGTAAATTTGTTTGTAAACGTCTCCAGGGTTGATACAAAATGTTTCATGCAGGTGGCGTTCATTACAACGGCGAAAATGAAGCAAATTCGTGTTTGTAGAGGTGCAGCTCTTACGTTTTTGCGACTTTATTTGATAACTAATGACAATTTTATTACGCACATATTGTTTTCAACAGTAATTGCACAAGTGCATTGAAAATTATCGGTAACAAGTTTGTGCGATTTCGACAAACGAAGTCGTATTGTTTGGCAACAGTCCCGAGCCCGGAAGGGCGAGGGGCTGTTGCCTAAAACAATGCGACTGATTTTGTCGAAAGAGTGCAAACTTGCGATAATTTACAATGCACGAGAGCAATTTATCAGACTATATCCCAACAAAAATATTACAACAAAATAGAATGACATTTACTGTCATCGCGGGCGTGTCGTGCCGGTTTGAATATTACATTTTTAAATGGATCATCAGAAACGTACTTCTCTTGCACTAACTTAGCACTGGTATTCCATATGGAGTTTACATTTTCTTTACAGTACGTACCGTTCGCGTTTCGCACGTTATGTGCCCCGTTTTCCAATATTGTAGAAATGACGTAGAAATTCCCGAGTAGAGGTCATGTTAGTGACTCCGCCCAAACTTTTTGGTTGGGCCTCTTTCCTTTTTTCTTGAATTACTTCAAGAGAAACACTTCCAATGCGGAGTTTTCACTAATTTTAATAGCGTTCTACCCGCAAACTGACGTTTGACATTGAACATTGTTTTTCTTGAAACCAATCATGTGCCGAAACATAATGCGAGTAGAGAACTAATCACAAAGCCGCATTCGAACTCTACATGATATGTTTCCTGAAAATAGAAGTTATATAGAATCGGATTGGTTCTAATTCATTTGAATTTCGGCATGCTACGTTTGGCGGGATATAGTCAAAGGTATAAACTATTTTTCTGTAGCATTACATTTTTAGTTCTTTGCGGAGAAAAGCTCCAGATATCCAACCAATATTTTCAGGATAAATTATACAGTTTGTTTGATGATTAAAAAAAAATCAAATTCTATAGACGAGTAGTTTAATCCTTTCTCTCCAAGTGTGCAAAATATCATTTCTTAATATTTGATATTAACTTCAGAATAATGTATACGCTGACCATCAAAAATGCATCGATTTTCAATGCGGTACTTACCCCCTTAATGTCTATGATCTTGAATCCACTGGTGGCGGCTGAACTAGTATCGCTTAGTAGAAAATTCCTGGAAGTGATGGGGTTGGGGCCAAGGGGTGAACAGAATCGTTTTTTCTTCTGACCGCACACACAGCGAGATAAAATGGCGAGTCGTGAAATCGGCGTTGTTTATTTTTCTCGTTGCGCCGCGGGCTCATTGTTTTTTTTTTCTCCGGCGTCTCGATTTTCATAATTGCAATAGACTACGGACCGGCTGAACAATAGTTGTCAATCAATTGTACAGGAGATTCTTTCCGGAAAGAATTACAAGTGATTATTTTAAGTAAAATAATGCTGTGATTAGCTGAAACGCACACACATGACCGAAATTTAACGTTTCCATTGGTTTCTAGAGTCGTCAAAAAATTATCAATTAAAACGATAGATGGCAGTACAATCTCCTTATTCTACTTACTTATATACCAGTTAAAAAATGTTGATGTGGTCATCATGTTACTTTCTCCGACTTGATGGTATCATTTACATTTACGCTTTCATCGTTTATTTTCAATTTAAATCAAATTTTTAAATGTACATCGAGCGGATGACACTGACGTTAAAAACGTCAAAATTATGAAAGATGGAAAAATTACACTTCAAATTCAAAAACTCGGTTTACTCAAAAACTAAAGGTATTTCGAAAAAAACTTATTCTTTATAAGTTGTTCATTTTGGCATTCTCTACAATTATTATTGACATAAATTTGCCGTAACTATTATCGTTTTATAATTATAACCCAAAAATTAAAAAAAATTAAATAAATTTTTTTCTCCAATAAAAATGATTTTATGAAAAATGTTTTCTAGCAAAACATGTTCATTTCTTTGTTGTCTTCGATGTTTGTTTAAATGTTCTTGTGATATTTTTTATATTTAAGAAAATATTGGCAAAAAACAAAAAACAGTTAAGGTAAACACCCACTTCCGGTGTACGAAATTTTACCAAAAGCTTTTCAGTTCTTCAGATTATCAAATAAGACGGATGTTCAAAGTTTCATATCAATTGCTCTATTAGTTTTTGAGATACAGCGCGCACAGACACACTAACAGAAACACACACACACACAGTCACAAAAAAAAAATTCCCAGAAATTGTTGAAATGGCATCTAGGAACCCCAAAACGGATATTTCCGTAAAAAAAATTTTTGAAAAAAAAAATCACGATCACAATACTTTCTCGTACTTCGTAACGGAGAAAGTAAAAATGGATGAATATATCACTAAATTAAAATGATGATACCTCAATTCAATTTGATAAGGATTTGAACTCTACAACCCGTCGTTGCAAATGCTGATGAATGATTGCAGTAATCTATGCACAATGATTCTGAATTTTCTCTTCGGCCTAAGAGATAAGTTTACACACATCAATACATAATATAAAAAAAAAACACTTAAAAATGTAAATGCTAGTGTAAATAATCTGTACAAGTAAGATTTATACTTTGTTTTTTTTTTTTACTGACAAACCTGATGATGATATGATCAATCTCCAATTATTTTTAGGAACTACTTACAACGGAATTTGGGATTCCTGGTACGGACCTTCTGGAAGGGATGGAAAATACGACGTATCTTTAGTCGAAAGCAGTCTGGCGGGGAAAGCTTTAACCAAACTGAAATTAGCCGCAGATCCAGCGGAAATCGAAAAGCTCCGCAAAGAAGCTAATGTCAAATGTACCATCGCGGAAACCGACGTTGCTTGTAAACCTCTGCATGCTCCGTGTCTGTTTAATATCAAAGAGGATCCTTGCGAAAAACGGAATCTTGCAGATAAGTATGTTTATGCATTAATCTACACTTTACAGACGCTGATTAACGAATAAAGACAATACACATTTGAGTCTATGCTGAAAATCTTATGCCCACTTGCACCGCAGCTACTTAATCATGATTAAAAAGTTAATCAATGGTTAGCGGAGAATTAGTTTGCACCGCAACTTAATCATGATTAAAGTCCCCAAGAAACGTCAAATATTTAACCAGCCGATTTTGGCCGATTAACTCAAAAACTAATAACTTCACGACGAATATAGTCGTGAAGTTGTTTACATTTGGCAGACGATTTTGAAATTAACAACCTTTGTTTTGTCTTTGGTATTAAAAACGATGGATTTGGGAATAGTTGAGCAGATTGATGAAATTAATGGCTTGGGGGTTAATGATTTCATTAATTTTGGTTTGTTTACCTCGTCCAATAAATGTAAGGTTAAATTCTGTCGATTTATTTGATGATAATTTCCATCGTATATTCAGTTTGACGAAAGAGTGCATCATGTATTGCACAATTTAATTGAAGGCGACATTGAATTTATAGTCAATTGGTAATATTTATCTACAATTTCTCGGTATGTTATTAAAAATGTCATACTATCGAATCATATACTTCGTTGGAGTACGTATCTTAAATTAACAAATGAAGATGATCAAAAGCCGCTAATGCACAAATACAATTACTTTGCTCACAGGTTCACGTAAAAAGAAATAATAATAATAGTATACGTAAGTTAGCATTTAGTATTCATATTTACCGCGCATTTGTTTCCTAAAAAAAAAGAACTTAAAATCCCTAGAAAAACGTGTGCTCTGTATAATAATACTCCGTGGTCGATAGATGCCTAATCAGCCGACGGTGCAACAGAAATACTCTGATTAAAGTTAATCATGATTAAAATTTAATCATGATTAAGTTCTGCGGTGCAAGTGGGCATTAAGGTCGATAGCAAACTGCTCTAGTGAATTATAATTAACTTTGTATATATTATATAATTGTATTCACTAATGAGCAATAAAGATTTGTTATATAAATCTACACTCAAATTTATTGGAATTTTAAAAGTTTTTTTTTTCTTTCTTCTTTCAGGTTTCCAAATATTCTCCATCATTTAGAAATGAGCTTGCAAAAATTTAACGAAACAGCTGTTCCTCCGGGCAACAAGCCTATAGATATTAAAGGTGATCCTAAATATTGGGATTATACATGGACGAATTTTGGTGACTACACGTCAGAAAAGAGTTTGGTTAATGTTTAGAATTATGTGCACCTAAATTTTTTTTAGAATAAATTGAGTAGAATTCCTCGCAAATCTTTTGGATTTACATGTTTAGTATTAGTATTAGTTTATCAATTAGTTACATGTGCGTGTATCTACATTAAGCATTCTTTAGCCCTTTCAGACCTGGATTTTTACATTTGAAAAAAAATTATTGATGGGAAGCTTCTTTTTTTTAATTTATTTATTTAATACACGGAAAACTCCTTAATTTACAAATCAAGACCATAAATACCAGATTTGAACTGATTTGCATAATTAGTATAGGAATTAATTAGTGAGGCTCTGTTGAAGTGACATCTAGTGATAAACAACAAAAATATGGATTGTCATAGTAAGTAGAGACATGTAAATGTTGCCACCACCAGGGCCGAAAGGGTTAAATATTTATTTTTAGTTTTGTATTGTAGTATTTTGTGTTTATTTTTGTAAAAGGCATTACTCATAAATAAATTATTATTATTATTATTATTAACCAGGGCCGAAAGGATTAGAATAACTTGATTACAATTCCACGTTAATCTTTTGGATTTACATGTTTAATATTAGAATTACTTTATCAATTAGTTTACATGTGCTCGTGGATTTCAGTAGGGAGGGCAAAGACAAAGATGTCATTCGTTTTTTTTTTTTTTTTTTTTTTTGATGTGAGGAGAGGAGATCTTCATAAGACACCCCTGTAGTGGGGTAGTGTTGGATTCGCCGGGATCGCGCCTACCAACTAAAACCTCTCCTCATATGCTCGGTGCTAGGGCTAGTCTGACCAAAGGCTAGACGAGATGTTGGATCTCTGAGAAGCGAGTAGCTACCGGCGGTCCGATCCCAGCCACCCTCGTGGACAGTGAGGGCAGTGGGGGGACAGAGGGTGTAACGCTGTGGTGGCGAAACAAATTAATTTATATTGAGGTAGGTTTTGGGGTTTCTAAGTTTTACCTTAGGATATCTCTGGGGGTAAGATGTTTGGTATTGCTATACTTGGACGGTCTGTCGTACTCTGCCGTGTTAAGCATAGAAGTCGTAACTGACAGAATGATTGTTTAAAGATATTCCACATTTACAAAAAATTGTTATGCCACCAAATTGGAAACTTTTATTAAAAATCCCATTTAACATTCTCTAAAGCCGGGCCCACACGATGCTACGAACGTTTGCTTCCAAGTAATGAGTCAAACGTTGGACGAACGTCTTGACAGATGCGCTCCCACACGATAAACAAACATTGGATCCAAATCCAGTTGGTTCCAACGTTTGTCTGAAGGAGGTTCACCCCCTTATTAGTTCTCAGAGTCACCGCTAGGGTGACAGTACATATAGTAGAGGTTATTATTCATTTATGTTATGATAGTTACTTAATTATTTATATTTATAAGCACGTAAAATAAATATTAAAAAGACCGTTACTTATGATACACGGTTGTCATTCGTACAAATGTTTGTGCATGTCGTGTGGGAATGTATCCAATGCCACCAAGTATGCCAACCAAAGACAGAGAAAACCCTTTGAAGCAGTCTAAAAGACCGACAGCCGGCCGAACACCTTCCCACACGAACGTTTGACGCTGGAAGCTGGCCACTCGTAGTTCGTGGATCTCCCACATGATGCGCCCAACCATCCAGCGTCCAATGTTGGAAGGTGTTCGTAGCATCGTGTGGGCCCGGCTTAAGAGTTTGAAAAGCAGAATCTAATAAATCGAGTCTAAACAGAGTGATGGATTTATTAATTACGAAGTTGTAGAAGTCATAATTTGAAAATATGAAAAATGTAGATACGACTTCTATGCTTAACAGGACAGTTAAGTGTGGGAATGAAATTCCCGATGGTGGGTCGTTGTCCAGCCTTTCAAAGAATTTACTTGAGAGCTGTTTGATGATGGCGTTCGTGCCGCACTACTTACTCTTATAAAGGAAGCAAATATTTCGGTCAAATTTTCTTCCGTTGCTCCACCGCCGAACATCCACGAGCCGCCACTGTTAAGCATTTTTTAAATACCCTGGTTTAGTGTCATGGCTGTCACTGAACCGCGCAATTTTCTTACCTTTGCATTTCTAATTGTTTAATTATTTTGTAAATGTATTTGGAAAAGTAAGTAATACAGTTTATTATTATTATTATTATTATTATGTTATAGATGATTCATTTAAATCGATGACAAATTTTGGTGATTCCACATTAGATCAAGCTTTGGTTAGCCTTTAAAATCTGCTAAAATTCTTTGGAAGAAAATGTAATTTCTTTTAGATTTACATCTTTAAACAAGTAAGAAAGACAGTGAAGACATTATTTTTTTAATCATTTACTAATTTTTGGAGAAAAAAGGGCGCGTGGGCAACAGGTTGCATTGTAGGATAGGGTCCACCCACCACCCCAAGTTCCACTTTTATTTCAACTACAAAATCCCGTTCCTAATTATTTCTAACCTTTACACCTCTTCAAAAAATTGTTAAAACAAAATTCAACCAAACAGTTTTGTAGTATAAAATAATGTGGATAAAAAGGGTGGTGGGTGGGCCCTATCCTACAATCCAATTCGTTGTTCACGCGCACGGATTTTTACTAATAAATAAGTTAAACAAGTCAGAAAGACAGTGAAGACATTTTTTTTTAATTCACTTATTCATTTTTGGAAAAAAGGGCACGTGGGCCACAGGTTGGATTGTAGGATAGGGCCCACCCACCACCCTCGATCCCACTTTTATTTCAATTACAAAATCACGCTCCTTATTATTACTAAACATTACACCTCTTCAATAAATTGTTAAAAAAATTCTTCAACCAAACAATTTTGTAGTTTAAAATAATGAGGATTCGAAGGGTGGTGGGTGGGCCCTGACTTACAATCCAATCCGTTGCTCACGCGTACAGATCTTTACTAATAAATAAGTTAAACAAGTCAGAAAGACAGTGAAGATTTTTTTTTTTTTTTAATTCACTTATTAATTTTTGGAAAAAAGGGCGCGTGGGCCACAGGTTGGATTGTAGGATACGGCCCACCCACCACCCCCGATTCCACTTTTATTTCAACTACAAAATCACGTTCCTCGTTATTTGTAAACTTTACACCACTTCAATAAATTGTTAAAAAAATTCTTCAACCAAACAGTTTTGTAGTTTAAAATAATGTGGATAAGAAGGGTGGTGGGTGGGCCCTATCCTACAATCCAATCCGTTGCTCACGCGTACAGATTTTTACTAATAAATAAGTTAAACAAGTCAGAAAGACAGTGAAGATTTTTTTTTTTAATTCACTTATTAATTTTTGGAAAAAAGGGCGCGTGGGCCACAGGTTGGATTGTGGGATAGGACCCACCCACCACCCCCGGTTCCACTTTTATTTTAACTACAAAATCACGTTGCTTATTATTTCTAAAGATTACACCTCTTCAATATATTGTTAAAAAAATTCTTTAACCAAACAGTTTTGTAGTGTAAAATAATGTGGATAAGAAGGGTGGTGGGTGGGCCCTGTCCTACAATCCAGTCCGTTGCTCACGTGTACAGATTTGTACTAATAAATAAGTTAAAAAAGTAAGAAAGGCAGTGAAAACATTTTTTTTTTTAATTCACTTATTAATTTTTGGGAAAAAAGGGCGCGTGGGCCACAGGTTGGATTGTAGGATAGGGCCCACACACCACCCTCGATTCCACTTTTATTTCAACTACAAAATCACGCTCCTTATTATTTCTAAACTTTACACCTCTTCAATAAATTGTTAAAAAAATTCTTCAACTAAACAATTTTGTAGTTTAAAATAATGTTGATATGATGGGTGGTGGGTGGGCCCTGTCCTACAATCCAATCCGTTGCTCACGCGTACAGATTTTCACTAGTAAATAAGTTAAACAGGTAAGAAAGGCAGTGAAAACATTTTTTTTTTTGAATTCACTTATTAATTTTTGGAAAAAAGGGTGCGTGGGCCACAGGTTGGATTGTAGGATGGGGACCACCCACCACCCCCGATTCCACTTTTATTTCAACTACAAAATCACGCTCCTTATTATTTATAAACTTTACACCTCTCCAATAAATTGTCAAAGAAATTTCTTCAACTGAACAGTTTTGTAGTTTAAAATAATGTGTATAATAAGGGTGGTGGGTGGGCCCTGTCCTACAATACAATCTGTTGCTCACGCGTACAGATTTTTACTAATAAATTAGTTAAAGAAGTAAGAAAGGCAGTGAAGACATTATTTTTTTTAATTCACTTATTAATTTTTGGAAAAAGCGCGCGTGGGCCACAGGTTGGATTGTAGGATAGGGACCACCCACCACCCCCGATTGCACTTTTACTTCAATTACAAAATCACGCTCTTTATTAATTTTAAGCATTACACCTCTTCAATAAATTGTTAAAAAAATTCTTTTCACTTATTCATTTTTGGAAAAAACGGGCGCGTGGGCCACAGATTGGATTGTAGGTCAGGGCCCACCCACCACCCCCGATTCCGCTTTTATTTCAACTACAAAATCACGACCTTTATTACTTCTAAGCATTGTTAAAAAAATTCTTCAACCAAACAGTTGTGTAGTTTAAAATAATGTGGATAATAAGGGTGGTGGGTGGTCCCTATCCTACAACCCAATCCGTTGCTCACGCGTCCAGGTTTTTACTAATAAATCTGTTATTATATTATAGATAATTTTATTAAATCAAATTAACAGTATCTGCACTATGTTGGCATACAAAAATTATTTGGAAAACAATTTAATATATTTTATCTACGACTACTACTGTAAATGCCCATTATCGTACAATGCGCGTACTGCGTAAATACACCAAAACACCCACGTATGTTAGAGCCCGCTTGTAAATTAAAGGTACGTGTGTGTTTGCCATAACATACTAGTGAGTTTCGTTTACGAACTTTTGATTGGTTGAGAGTTGCGCGTTTGTTCGTTTTTATTAAATATAGTAGTCCGCGATTGTTAAACGTCACATCACGCACCCCGAAGCTGTCACTTCGCTATTCCGCACATTCTCATTCAAATGCAATGATATCCAGAAGTAAGTACCAAATAATGAGGTATGTAACCATTGTTAATGAAACTCTTTTCAATTCTTGCAAGATAAATAATGTCCAGTAACAGCAACAACGAAAATGATTAAATAAGCGGCCAACAAGTTTCTCCCTGCTACGCCTCGCGATACAAAAATGTTTAAGGAACATTTATGGACTGGAGAATCAAATATAAATTAAGGTGAGAGTGGTCGTAGATAAAGTATACTACATAACGCGAGTTGTAAAGCAATTACGCGCTCGTGAAATTGCGTTACTCGCGGCTACGCGGCTCGTACGCAATTTTTTCACTTGCGCGTAATTTGCTATTTACAACTCTTGTTATGTAATATACTATTGCGGTTCGATAACTACAATTTGTATACAGTAATACGAATTACTGTTAAGGAATACAATAATGTATTTGTTTCTTCTTATAGTTGATGCTGTATTAATAAAGTAAATTTATTTGTTTACATTTTACATTTTTTTTTCATTTACAATAAGTTATTTGGTTTAAGCGGTTCGGAAACAATGTGGTCTATGCGCATCTGTAAAAAAAAAGAACAAATTGGCTGAAATGATTGAGTAATAGTTATTTATTATACGAATGTGGAATGTACGTAAATAGTCCCGCAAGAAAAAGTTTAGGTAATTTTCTTAAGGGACTAATGAAGAATTCCACATGAGTATAATATAAAATTTTATCCAAAATCGTCTGTAATTGCATTAAATATTGAAATAATGGGCGCGTTCGTTAGAATTTTCAACTGTCAACATGTTTATTTTGATTTATGCTGAATGTTGGTATTTGATGAAACCTCCATTTCGGCGGCAACTTCAACACTTGATTCCAACAGCAATCAGTCTAATTTGTACGATTGGTAAAATGGCGACCGCTGGACGAACTTGTTCACGATCAACAGTGTGTTCATTAGAAAATACCCCAACGGTTGGCAGTAAACACCTAACCCCACTCTGAAATAATTCAAAAATCCCATGAAGGATCTATGCATTCCATGAGAGAAACTTATTCTCTCACTAGGGGGTAATGAGCAATATTACATGACCACTGTAATTCGATTATTACACCCGATTTTGGATAAATGTATTTTTTTTTAAATTTTAAACGCTTGAATGCGTTGCCCAGAAACAAACAAAAGATCGAAACGGAAACTTACTTGCATTGATAAGGGTCCCATACTGTTCCAGTCGTACAATATTTGAAGTCCACACACATGCAAGCGCATTCCTCTTCCTTCCATATCCATTTAACGTTCTTTCTTTGAAAGCATCTATTGAATTCATTCTAAAAAAAATAATACCGTGTGGTATCGAAGCTAATGAATTTCTTTTGTTCTTCTGGCAAAAATAAGGTATTACATAAAGGTTTGCGATGATTATTAAAAAAGTTGATTTTTTCGATTTTTCTTTGCTGACGCGTCACGGGCTTAAAATTGACATTTGTTCTTGCGGAAGTACATTTTCTGAAGAGTCTTGAAGGGATCTTTCCAGTGACGTATAGAAACCCCGAATCGAATCAGTGGTTTCTTCAGGAAATCATTTTAAAGTCAATTTTTGTGCAAAAGTAAGAAGGGGGTAGTACCCTTGTGTAGTTTTTTAGGTTTTCGTCAAAAATTTAAAATCGCCAATTTTAATTGAATCTGACTAATTTGCACACAATCATTTGCGTGTACCTTATTTTTGCAGTTGCACGTGCACGTTTCCTTGTCGTACTCTTGTTTCACGTTACATTCTGTCGCCTTCATGGGACAGTCACATTTGCAGGCCTCGTGTTCTTGTATCACCACGGACGTGCAGTACACGGTGTTCAGTTTTATTTCCCTGACGTAGTAGGTGGTGTTCGTGATTTTGGTGGGTACGCATTTGTGAGAGGCCGAGCAGGATCCTTCGCATCTCTTCGTAGAAACTGCGTTAGGTATCAACTAACAATTAGAGAGATTAAAAAAAACTGTTCAAACGCCAAAAAAAAAAAAATGCCTGAGGTTATGGTTTAGAAAATCAACTGACAATTAGAAAGATTAAATTATTAGGTAAAGTTCAGTGACGGTTCGCAGGGTTTTTTCTGGTACGGCCGAGGAACAAGAGGTGGTAATACAGATAGGTAGGGTCAGTTGCAGAGACGGCTGGCTGCGTGACCACACCTATCTGTATTACCACCTCTTGTTCCTCGGCCGTACCAGAAAAAACCCCGCGAACCGTCACTGGTAAAATTGTAGCAAATAATTATTTGAACACGCCGAAACTGTCTTCTCGTGTTATATAATATTTTTTGTTGTTTATGCTGGAGGCTTCTACTTCGTTATACATTTTAAATATTATAATAAAACACTTTTAACTTTGTTTTGTATAACTTATATATTTGACCTAATTTACACCCCTATTTTCAAAGCCCTTGTGTAATTAGCTTTTATCTGTATCTTACCTGTATACACCTTTGTAAATCGGTTTTTAAAACACTTCTTGTTTGAAAATGGTAATTGTATTACCGAAACTTAAGTCACAAAAATAAATATATAAGTTATACAAAACAAAGTTAAAAGTGTTTTATTATAATATTTTTTGACTGCTGTGCGATAGCATTTTCAAATCAAATAAATACAAGGGTGTTGAATTGCAAAGCGGGCCGTAGGGATTTACATGTAAAATGTTAAATGTGTTAATAGTGGCTCCTCTAATTATTTGACAGTATCGGTCTTCGTATATTATTTTTAAAGCTTTTTATGCTGAATGATTTCTGCAAAGTATTTACCAAAGTAAAAACAAAGGTGTGCCATGATATTATAATGGCGGGTATTTCATTTTGTTGTAAAAAGTGACGGTAGATGTCACATTACGATTTACAACCGGCCGTGTATTCTACACAAGAAAAAGTATTTATAAGTAAATGGTTACTATTTAAAAAGTGTAAGTGATTTGTTTAGTGTTGAATTTCCGAAGAAGGCAATACCCACCAAAAGTACTATTCAATGAGTATTAAAAAATATGTAAGTAGACCGATACCATAAAATAATTAAGGGGGACAATTGTAACACATTTCAAATTTAGAAAATAAATTGGTTATTATTCATTCAATATTCAACTTTAAACAAATCACGTACATTTCTTAAATAGCGCCTGAGTAAAACCATGTAATAAACCCTTTGAATCATCGCGATCGCGATGTTGAGTTTTTTGTCGGGCTTCTTCGCAATGGATAAAAACAAACCCTATTGCGCTGTTTGTGCTTCCAACGACCCCTGGAACCTAAAGGGTTAAAATACGTTTCCCTGTATCGAATACACGACCGGTTGTAAATCGTAATGTGACATCTACCGTCACTTTTTAGAACAAAATGAAATGTCGGCCATTACGATTTCATGGCAAACCTTTGTTTTTAATTCAAAATAATTGTAAAGTTTTTTGCAAATATCTCGTTAAATACTCTTAAATTAGTACGTCGCAAAAATATTTCCAGTTTCAGAAATTGTTGCTTTGGCCCGGGAAACATTTTTAGATTTTAGTTTTGTGATAAAGAAAATGCAGAATATTACTCACTGTACTTTTAGTGGGGCTTTCGAGGTAGACGATGCTCGGTCTGGGTTTACACCTCACCTTCGACTGTAGCGCTTTCAGTCCTTCTTTAAATTCTAGCGACTTGCAATTATCTAAAAATACGACTTCGGTATTTACCCTTTCGAAAGAAAAAAAAATTACACCAGCTTACGTTGAACTGGGTTAACGTCAATTTTTGACCTCCTTTTGGCGGGCGGAGCTGGTACACCGACACCGACCGTCGAGACCTTCAGCGCTGGAGATTTCACCGTAATACCTGAATTATTAATAATTACTGAAGTGAGCTTTTTGTATACTTAAAATAATATTTACTTGCGCATAACTAAATAAATAGGGCTTAAGTAATATGGTGTGTCTAAATATTTGTTTTGTAGAAAATGATGAAGTATTTGTATCGTGTCAGCCACAAAATTTTGTTTGGCTGAGTTGGCTGTGAGATAAATGAGGTATGTCGAATATTATTACGTCATGAGTTCAATTGAATTAGATTTTAAAAATGAATTAATCTCAGACATGACTGCTATGTTTCTCTCTCTCTCAGGCATGTCCAACTCTGAAACAAAATTATGTGGCTCACACCTTTTATAAAATAAAGATGTGCAAAATTAAGACTAAAAATAAATAATTTACCGAAACAACATTTGTTTTAAATAAATTTAATGAAAACGAAAGAGGATATCAAAATATACGGTTTCTAATTTAAAGCTTGTTGAATCTATTTTATTTATATGTACGGAGAATAATTCTCACCACAATTATTGTGGTGTAACTTTAGAAAATTAATTATTATGAGGCTGTTATTCGTTGAAAGTTCATATTCACTTTTTAAAAGGTAAAGTAAAATAAGTTTTAATTTTCAAAAACTTTTATCCTGCTCACGGGCCTCGTGATCGTGGGTTCGAATCCCATCCGTGCGGTCACTTTTTCGGAATGAAGAAGTGGCCGTTCGAGTCCATGGATGTTCAGTGTATGTCCCCTCTCCCCTCGTTATATATAATAAATAATGATTATATAAATAAATATGAGAAATCAATACAAAAATAGTTAAATGGTACCTCTGGCAGAATGGACCAGCTTCCTAAGCAAAAAAAAACTTTTATTGCATGAACTCGCAACAATTGTTCATTTCTTCGCCTGAAGAAACCACAGTGCGAGTTCAATGCAATAAAAGTTTTTGAAAATTAAAAAGTATTCTACTTTAGCTTTTAAAAAGTAACTTCAAAATGAAGTTAAAACTTGTTTGTTTTTGACGAAATGAAAAATCTAAAGACAAAGGTCAGTAGTTTCGTTGGACTGAGGGATTTCGAACTATGAGTTGAAACTTGATTTTTTTTTTGTAACTGAAGTGAAGGTAATTCCAAATGTGACGTCAGATTGTCTTCAACGTAATAATTTTTTTTATGTAATTTACTTACTAAACGGAAAATTGTGGTGTGTCTTCTTCCTGCGAGGAATCGTGGACACACTGTTAACGACGTGCGTTTTAATCGAAACACTGGTGTTTATGTCGTTTCTTGCGCTACCGTTCCCGTGGTGGTAATAGTGGTAATTCTCACTGGCACATTGCACGAAACCGACCAGAACCACCGAAAACACCAAAAATTTAGAGGGGAACATTTTCTTTTTTCGTATCGTCGGAACGCGCGAACCTTCTTGTGGAAATTGACGGACTTTATATCTTTTAAGTATTTATGTCGAAATTGATTACACAAACCGCACGGCGGCGGTGTAGAGTAGGGATGGGTGATTTATTATTGTTCAAACTCACACGCATCCCACAATTTCCCGAACTCCCAAAAGCGTTTCTCGTTAATCGTAGAATTTAATATAAACAGTGTGGGACTTTTAAGCGGCGAAAGTGCGTGCTAGAATAAAATTCATTCCAGATTTTCTTTATTATAAATATGCAAAATATCAGGCCACAAAAAAATAATCAGAAAAATACCTTTTACATCATGAAATCAGATTTTTTTAAAAATTTCGATACCAGTACTAACAAAATTATAAATATGCAAAATATCGGTCCAAAAAAATCCCTTTTACATCATTTTAAAATTTCGATACCAGTACTAAACAAAAAAAGATAAATATGCAAAATATCACGCCACAAAAAATAATCAAAAAATCTCTTTTATACCATAAAATCGGAAAAACTATTTTTTTATAAATAATTTAACTGTTTTCTTTATCATAACGATGATTTATTTATTAATCATTCGTCTCTTTGTGTGTACGGCGTGTGATTAACGATTACGATTCCCATTGGTTTTGATTCGGTGCGCTAATGGAATCACACTTCCCGTGTCTGTGGTTTTTTTTTTTTACAATCGCTATTTACTTTAGCTGAAACATGGTTTCTTTCAAAACGTACGTAATAAGTTGATCCGCTTTTCGTGGGATGGTATTAATAGAGTTTTGAGTATATTTATACCTTTCATTTGTTTTATAAAATAGCAAAGATTCCTCTCGATTGACCGCCCTAGACAAAATCTCGTTAATTGGGTTAATGATGTTTTTACGGCTCATGCGAACTTTGAAGTTGTTTATTGTTTTTTTTTTTATATTTATAAACATCAAATTACAATACAATGAAAGTACAGTGTGTTTAAAAAAAATAAGTGTTGAGCATCAAATTACAATACGACATATTAATGAAAGTACAGAGTGTTCCAAAAAGCGGTTAATGGGAGCTTTGAAGTTATTTTTTTAAATTTACAAACATCAAATTACAATACAATGAAAGTACAGTGTGTTTAAAAAAAAGTGTTAAGCATAAAATTACAATAAAACAACGTAATAATGAAAGTACAGAGTGTTCAAAAAAGAAATTGATGAATGCGCATGTCTCACCAGTTCATTCAAAGCGCGACAGTAAACGTCAAAAATGATGATCAATGTGCAAATTTTCGTTTCTCGTGGGATTGTATTTTCGCAAAAGAGTTAAACATGAAAATGGGAAGTGGAAGTATTGCGTAAAAGTTTGTTTCTATATATTTACTAACTTTACAGGAACAAAAATGGCTTCACCAGAAACCAAATTTTTATGACCAAAAATACACTTTATTCAGAAATTGCTCTATAAATTTCTTGTTTCTTAAGGCAAATGCTTGAAATTTAAACTGATTATTCTTGAAAAACATGCCTTTTTGTTTATTTAAAAAAATATATCCGAACTTTACAGGAACAAAAATGGCTTCACCAGAAACCAAATTTTTATGGCCAAAAATGCACTTTGTCCAGAAATTATTGTATACATTTCTTATTTTTTAGGACAAATGCTTGACATCTGAACTGATTATTCTTGAATACCGTGCCTTTTTGTCTGTCTAAAAAAAAATATTCGAACTTTACAGGAACAAAAATGGCTTCTCCAAAAACCAAATTTGTATGGCCAAAAATGCACTTTCTCCAAAAATCGCTTTATAAATTTCTTGTTTTTTCAAACAAATGCCTAAAATTTGAACTAATTACTCTTGAATAATGTGCCTTTTTGTCTTTCTTTAAAAAAATATTCGAACTTACAGGAACAAAAATGGCTTCACCAGAAACCCAATTTTTATGGCCAAAAACGTACTTTATTCAGAAATTGCTCCATAAATGTCTTGTTTCTTAAGGCAACTGCTTGAAATTGAAAATGATTATTCTTGAAAAACATGCCTTTTGTTTATTTAAAAAAAACAAAATCCGAACTTTACAGGAACAAAAATGGCTTCATCAAAAACCAAATTTTTATGGCCAAAAATGCACTTTATTCAGAAATTTCTCCATAAATTCCAATTTTTTCAGAAAAATACTTGAAACTTAGAAAGATTAATTTTAAAAGATGTTCTTTTTAAATTATCTAAAGAAAATTATATATAACAAAAATGGCTGCCTTGATTCAACTGCTAGAAGATCAAAAATTTCTAGATAATACGAGGAAATTTGTTAGTACGTGGGTGTAGTTTTTAAGGGGTTGAAAATAAGTTCTTTTGTTTTCGTGCTTCTGCGATAATTTTTGAAATCGAAATATCAAAAATAAATTTTGAGATCCCTCCTCACCATTTTTCAATTATTTCTATGTGTGAATCTGACTACGGGAGCGTACAAACCTGTTTCTTTATTACTTTTGATTTAGTGATAATTTTCGAATTCGAAATTTCAAAAAATTTCATTTTGAGATCCCCAAAGACCAATTATTCATAATATCTGTGTACAGCTGTGTGTAAGAGTGTGTGTGTGTGTGTGTGTGTTAATCTGACTGTGAGCACTGTATCTAAACAACTAATCCAGACTTACAATCGAAATTTTAAACTTAAGTTTTATTCAACGACTTCGAGAACTAAAAAAACTTTTTTTTTAACTCTTTGGTGAGAATTTTATTTTCCTAACCTACAAACTATCATAAACGGTAAAAAAAAATTGGCCAAACATTTTAAACCGGATAGAGCTAAAATATTTTTTTACGGTGAAGATTTATGTTCAATTTTTTTTTTACTCTTTGGTGAGAACTTATCTTCCTAACCTAGAAACGATCATAAACGGTTAAAAAATTGACCCAAAATTAGCTAAACATTTTTGGGCGGCTATAGCTAAAATATTTTTTTACGTTGAAAATTTCTGTTCAATTTTTTTTTAACTTGTTGGTGAGAACTTAACTTCTTAATCTAGAAACGATCATAAACGGCTGAAAAAACTGACTCAAAATTGACTCAAAAGACAATTTTTGGGCGGTTATAGCTAAAATATTTTTTTTTACGTTGACGATTTCTGTTCAAAACTGTTTTAAACTCTTTTAAATTTCTGTTGGATTTTTTTTTTAACTCTCTGGTGATAATTTAACTACCTAACATAGAAACGATCATAAAAGGGTAAAAAAATTGACCCTAAATTGGCCAAACAAAGCCGGAGCTAAAATATTTTTTTACGTTAAAGATTTCTCTTCAATTTTTTTTTAACTCTTTGGGAAGAACTAAACTTCTTAATCTAGAAACGATCATAAACGGTTACAAAAATTGACTCAAAATTGGCCAAACATTTTCGGGCGGCTATAGCTAAAATATTTTTTTTACGTTGACGATTTCTGTTCAAAATTGTTTTAAATTCTTATAAATTTCTGTTGGATTTTTTTTAAACTCTCTGGTGACAATTTAACTTCCTAACATAGAAACGATCATAAATGGTTAAAAAAATTGACCCAAAATTGGCCAAACATTTTTGGGCGACTAGAGTTAAAATATTTTTTTACGTTGAAGATTTCTCTTCAATTTTTTTTAACTCTTTGGGAAGAACTGAACTTCTTAACATACAAGCGATCATAAACGGTTAAAAAAAATGACTCAAAATTGGCCAAACATTTTTGGGCGGCTAGAACTAAAATATTTTTTTTACGTTGAAGGTTTCTGTTCAAAAATTTCTTTTAACTCTTTAGTGAGAACTTAACTTCCTAATCTAGAAACGATCTTAAACGGTAAAAAAAAATTGGCCAAACATTTTAAGGCGGATAGAGCTTAAATATATTTTTGTACGGATTTCTCTTCAATTTTTTTTAACTCTTTGGGAAGAACTAAACTTCTTAACCTACAAGCGATCATAAACGGTTAGAAAAATTGACCCAAAATTGGACAAACATTTTTTTACGTTGACGATTTCGGTTCAACATTGTTTTAAACTCTTTGGTGATCATTTAATTTCTTAACCTAGAAACAATCATAATCGATTTAAAAAAATTGACTCAGGATACATTTTTGGGCGGCAACAACTAAAATCCTTTTTACGTTGAAAATTTACTATTGGATTTTTTTTTAAACTCTGGTAAGAACTAACCTAGAAACAATCACAAACAGTTAAAAAATTGACTCAAAATACATTTTTGGGGGGCTGCAGCTAAAATATTTTTTTACTCAAAAATTTCTGTTCAAAATTTTTTTAAACTCTTTGGTGAGAACTTAACTTCCTGGCATAGAAACGATCATAAACGGTTGAAAAATTGACTCAAAATTGGCCAAATATTTTTGGGGGGCTAGAGCTAAAATATTTTTTTACGTTGAATATTTCTGTTCAAATTTCTTTTAAACTCTTTCCTGACCTGGAAACAAACATAAACAGTTGAAAAAAATTGACTCAAGATACGTTTTTGGGCGACTACAGCCAAAATATTTTTTTAAAGTTGAAAATTTCTGTTCAAATTTTTTTTAAATTCTTTAGTGAGAACTTAACTTCCTGACATAGAAACGATCATAAACGGTTTAAAAAATTGACTCAAAATTGGCCAAACGTTTTTGGGTGGCTAGAGCTAAAATATTTTTTTACGTTGAGGATTTCTGTTCTTTGGCGAGAACTTAACTTCCTAACCTGGAAACAACCATAAACAGTTGAAAAAAATTGACTCAAAATACGTTTTTGGGCGGCTACAGCCAAAATATTTTTTTAACGTTGAAGATTTCTGTTCAAAATTTTTTTAAACTCTTTGTCGAGAACTTAACTTCCTAACCTGGCAGCAACCATAAAGTTTTTTGCGTTGAAGATTTCCGTTCGAACTTTTTGGTGAGAATTTAACTTTTTACATTATTATTCTAAATAGTGACGTGTTTGGGTGTAGAGTAGACGCAGAGCATTATTTCATGACGCAGCGTGAATGTGTCATCGATGTTGCAGACACGCAAAACGTACAAAAAATAAAAATAAACGACGTCCGTTCGTCTAATTCGGCAAAAGTTGCAGACCGCTAATTTGAAAATAAATAATTCCGTTAATAATTAATTAAATATTCTTTTTTTCGAAATCTCTTTAGTTTTTGAGTAAACTGAGTTTTTGAATTTGAAGTATAATTTTTCCATCTTTCATAATTTTTTAAACGTCAGTTTCAACCGAGTCTACACAACGCTTAAGCAAAAAAAAAAAACTGTTCAGCATTTACCGACTGACAGATGACGGGTGACATTTATCGCGCATCGCATGCTCCGTTTTTGGGGGAAACATTAGAGTATTGTTTGGCGGCCATTGCATATCTCCATCGATAAGTCAATACGATTCATCCATCTTAAGAGTGATCTTTTGATGTACCGATTTGAAGACCAAAGAACCACGAGGTCGCAAAAAAAAACCGTTACATCAACAATTGCCGTCATCTTTCCAGACGTTACGCTACCCGAACGAAATATCATATGATTATGAACGTAATATTATTCCAGCATCATTCATAACATAAATAAAATATGGTATAAATATATACGGAACCGTGGCACTCTTCCTCCAGTTTCCAACACCATTCCGAAATGTTAACGTTACTATTGATGATCGCCGTGTTCGCCAAATTTGCACATTCCGTACATGTCATCGAAAAATTAGTCGTAAACACACATTTTGGACCAGGTAAGAATATCACGGGGAAAAAACTTGGTAAACATTTAATAAATCGAAACTGTTAAAATCGAAAGGAAACATTGAAAAATCTTTGTCATATGCTTCTTGATTTACGAAAGAAAAAAAATGTTGAGATTTTTAGTCTATAATTACAAAATTTACATCAACGCAAAATTGAACAACTTTTGAATATTTCTTCGAAAACACAGTAATTAAATATATATTTTTGTGTGCATTGACAGATAATGTTCAGGAAGATTTTTCAAAAACTATCAAGACTTCCAATAGAGAATAGTTGGCGAAGTTTCAATTTTTAGTTTATAATTACAAAATTTACATCAACGCAAAATTGAACAACTTTTGAAGATTTCTTCGAAAACACAATAATTAAATATATATTTTTGTGTGCATTGACAGATAATCTTCAGGAAGATTTTTCAAAAACTATCAAGGCTTTCAAAAGAGAATAGTTGGCAGAGTTTCAATTTTTATTTTATAATTACAAAATTTACATCAACGCAAAATTGAACAACTTTTGAAGATTTCTTCGAAAACACAATAATTAAATATATATTTTTGTGTGCACTGACAGATAATCTTCAGGAAGATTTTTCAAAAACTATCAAGACTTCCAATAGAGAATAGTTGGCAGAGTTTCAATTTTTAGTTTATAATTACAAAATTTACATCAACGCAAAATTGAACAACTTTTGAAGATTTCTTCGAAAACACAATAATTAAATATATATTTTTGTGTGCATTGACAGATAATCTTCAGGAAGATTTTTCAAAAACTATCAAGACTTTCAATAGAGAATAGTTGGCAGAGTTTCAATTTTTAGTTTATAATTACAAAATTTACATCAACGCAAAATTGAACAACTTTTGAAGATTTCTTCGAAAACACAATAATTAAATATATATTTTTGTGTGCACTGACAGATAATCTTCCGGAAGATTTTTCAAAAACTATCAAGACTTCCAATAGAGAATAGTTGGCAGAGTTTCAATTTTTAGTTTATAATTACAAAATTTACATCAACGCAAAATTGAACAACTTTTGAAGATTTCTTCGAAAACACAATAATTAAATATATATTTTTGTGTGCATTGACAGATAATCTTCCGGAAGATTTTTCAAAAACTATCAAGACTTCCAATAGAGAATAGTTGGCAGAGTTTCAATTTTTAGTTTATAATTACAAAATTTACATCAACGCAAAATTGAACAACTTTTGAAGATTTCTTCGAAAACACGATAATTAAATATATATTTTTGTGTGCACTGACAGATAATCTTCCGGAAGATTTTTCAAAAACTATCAAGACTTCCAATAGAGAATAGTTGGCAGAGTTTCAATTTTTAGTTTATAATTACAAAATTTACATCAACGCAAAATTGAACAACTTTTGAAGATTTTTTCGAAAACACGATAATTAAATATATATTTTTGTGTGCACTGACAGATAATCTTCCGGAAGATTTTTCAAAAACTATCAAGACTTCCAATAGAGAATAGTTGGCAGAGTTTCAATTTTTAGTTTATAATTACAAAATTTACATCAACGCAAAATTGAACAACTTTTGAAGATTTCTTCGAAAACACGATAATTAAATATGTATTTTTGTGTGCACTGACAGATAATCTTCAGGAAGATTTTTCAAAAACTATCAAGACTTCCAATAGAGAATAGTTGGCAGAGTTTCAATTTTTAGTTTATAATTACAAAATTTACATCAACGCAAAATTGAACAACTTTTGAAGATTTCTTCGAAAACACAATAATTAAATATATATTTTTGTGTGCATTGACAGATAATCTTCCGGAAGATTTTTCAAAAACTATCAAGACTTCCAATAGAGAATAGTTGGCAGAGTTTCAATTTTTAGTTTATAATTACAAAATTTACATCAACGCAAAATTGAACAACTTTTGAAGATTTCTTCGAAAACACGATAATTAAATATATATTTTTGTGTGCACTGACAGATAATCTTCCGGAAGATTTTTCAAAAACTATCAAGACTTCCAATAGAGAATAGTTGGCAGAGTTTCAATTTTTAGTTTATAATTACAAAATTTACATCAACGCAAAATTGAACAACTTTTGAAGATTTTTTCGAAAACACGATAATTAAATATATATTTTTGTGTGCACTGACAGATAATCTTCCGGAAGATTTTTCAAAAACTATCAAGACTTCCAATAGAGAATAGTTGGCAGAGTTTCAATTTTTAGTTTATAATTACAAAATTTACATCAACGCAAAATTGAACAACTTTTGAAGATTTCTTCGAAAACACGATAATTAAATATGTATTTTTGTGTGCACTGACAGATAATCTTCAGGAAGATTTTTCAAAAACTATCAAGACTTTCAATAGAGAATAGTTGGCAGAGTTTCAATTTTTATTTTATAATTACAAAATTTACATCAACGCAAAATTGAACAACTTTTGAAGATTTCTTCGAAAACACAATAATTAAATATATATTTTTGTGTGCATTGACAGATAATCTTCAGGAAGATTTTTCAAAAACTATCAAGGCTTTCAATAGAGAATAGTTGGCAGAGTTTCAATTTTTATTTTATAATTACAAAATTTACATCAACGCAAAATTGAACAACTTTCGAAGATTTCTTCGAAAACACAATAATTAAATATATATTTTTGTGTGCACTGACAGATAATCTTCAGGAAGATTTTTCAAAAACTATCAAGACTTCCAATAGAGAATAGTTGGCAGAGTTTCAATTTTTAGTTTATAATTACAAAATTTACATCAACGCAAAATTGAACAACTTTTGAAGATTTCTTCGAAAACACAATAATTAAATATATATTTTTGTGTGCATTGACAGATAATCTTCCGGAAGATTTTTCAAAAACTATCAAGACTTCCAATAGAGAATAGTTGGCAGAGTTTCAATTTTTAGTTTATAATTACAAAATTTACATCAACGCAAAATTGAACAACTTTTGAAGATTTCTTCGAAAACACGATAATTAAATATATATTTTTGTGTGCACTGACAGATAATCTTCCGGAAGATTTTTCAAAAACTATCAAGACTTCCAATAGAGAATAGTTGGCAGAGTTTCAATTTTTAGTTTATAATTACAAAATTTACATCAACGCAAAATTGAACAACTTTTGAAGATTTCTTCGAAAACACGATAATTAAATATGTATTTTTGTGTGCACTGACAGATAATCTTCAGGAAGATTTTTCAAAAACTATCAAGACTTTCAATAGAGAATAGTTGGCAGAGTTTCAATTTTTATTTTATAATTACAAAATTTACATCAACGCAAAATTGAACAACTTTTGAAGATTTCTTCGAAAACACAATAATTAAATATATATTTTTGTGTGCATTGACAGATAATCTTCAGGAAGATTTTTCAAAAACTATCAAGACTTCCAATAGAGAATAGTTGGCAGAGTTTCAATTTTTAGTTTATAATTACAAAATTTACATCAACGCAAAATTGAACAACTTTTGAAGATTTCTTCGAAAACACAATAATTAAATATATATTTTTGTGTGCACTGACAGATAATCTTCAGGAAGATTTTTCAAAAACTATCAAGACTTCCAATAGAGAATAGTTGGCAGAGTTTCAATTTTTAGTTTATAATTACAAAATTTACATCAACGCAAAATTGAACAACTTTTGAAGATTTCTTCGAAAACACAATAATTAAATATATATTTTTGTGTGCACTGACAGATAATCTTCCGGAAGATTTTTCAAAAACTATCAAGACTTCCAATAGAGAATAGTTGGCAGAGTTTCAATTTTTAGTTTATAATTACAAAATTTACATCAACGCAAAATTGAACAACTTTTGAAGAATTCTTCAAAAACACAGTAATTAAATATATATTTTTGTGTGCATTGACAGATAATCTTCAGGAGGATTTTTCAAAAACTATCAAGACTTCCAATAGAGAATAGTTGGTAGAGTTTCAATTTTTAGTTTATAATTACAAAATTTACACCAACGCAAAATTGAACAACTTTTGAAGATTTCTTCGAAAACACAGTAATTAAATATATAACGTTTTTGTGTGCACTGACAGATAATTTTCCCACAATTTCAAGAGAATACATTAATGAGGAACGTTTGTTTTGTGCCTCAGAACGTTCCATACCTTCAGTGGTAAAAATTGTGCTCAAATTACAAATATTCTTCAAATCATATTTCTTCGAAAACATTTTGGCAACTTTAACAAATCCACATTATTGTTATTGCAGAACATTTAATGATAACCAAACACGTATACAAAGACGAATCATGCCATGCAATTTGGAAGCCTTTACACAATCAAGTTGTGTGCAAACCCAGAGAAAGAATTATTCATTTAGGAAATAATGTAAGTATTTGACGGCGATGACTTGGTTGTAATCCACGTTTATTTTTGTTCGGTTTATTTCAATATAATTGGGTGTAGGTGACGTACTTTCCAGTGTAAATTATAAATTTTTAAAAATATAATTTTTCCATCTTTCATAATTTTGACGTTTTAAACGTCAGTTTCATCCGCTCGATGTACGTTTAAAATATGATTTCAATTGAAAATAAATCATAAATAACTGTGACACTATCAAATGGGAGAGAGTAACATGATGGCCACATCACCATTTTTTAATGAATTATTTCAGCAGATTAATTTTATATGTTTTATTGTTCATCGTATAGTTTGTTCCGATTGCGATTATCGTGAAACGTTGTGCCGGCAGCATTTCGAGTAAAGGAGAAACTTGCGGAGAGTGCGTTCATCGTGAAAGGAAGAACGTTACAGTTAGAGCCTACAAATTTGAGTCGGGGAAGAAAACTTGCGTAAACATCACCGCAGTAGAGGACGTGAGCTGTAAATGTCTCTCAAAACTATTTGAACCCTGTCCGATGGATAAGGTTAGGGATACGGAAACCGACAAGTGTGTGTGTAAACCCACGAAATGCACGACGGGAACAGTGTTGGATCAAAGCAGTTGCAAGTAAGTTTATAAATTGTAATGCGGCAAATTATTTCTCAAAGAAGACAATTGAGAATTCATTAGTTGATGAAAGATTGACTCCAGAACTTCTTGTTAAGCTCAAAACAGTTTTACCCATTTAATTCGGGGAGAATCTTCTGAAACAACAGTCGGTTAAATAAATTGGTCAAGATTTACAGTACAGCAAATTATTTTTCGAACAAGAAAATTTAGAACTATTCAAAAGTTGGTGCAATCTTTTTAACTTCTTGTTAAACTCAAAACAGCTGTACCCATCAATTTCGAGCTACAACTGTAGCAATCAAAATTTTTGATTCTGTTTAAAATATAAAAATTATCTGCTCGATGTTTTTGTGAATATTTTTTTTCTTCGTTTATATCACACGATTTAATAACTATTTATTTTATTTTAGGTGTGTCCCAAAAAACACGCTACGTACAAATAAACGAGCCTCGTACCGGACCTGAATCGATTTTCATCAGTGATATTATTTATTTATTTATTATTTTATGTTTTGGCGCGTATGATTTCCATTATTATTTATTTTTTTGTATTTTCCGTTCATAATTTTAAATCATTAAAGTGTTATCTACTTATTATTTACGCTGATTTTCGTTTTCGTTCATTACTTTATGCTTCCGAAGTGTAGCAGGAAATAAATGCGTAGATTTAGCAGCAGAAAATATGCTCGAGTTTGTCTTCTTTACCGAATAATGATGCATCTTTAGACCAGTAGCAGAGGTGGTAATACAGATCGCTGCAATCGACCCTACCAACCTGTATTGCCACCTCTGCTACCGCGGCCGTACCATGACTCACCCCGCGAGCCATCAGTGCAACTAATAATTCTTTTATTTTTACATTCATGTTTGTTTCCGTTCATTCAATTAAACTCAATTATGCAAATTCCTCTGTTGTTTATCTGTTGGAAAACTACCGTCGCAAAGGAAAAACACGTCCGCGGGGGCGTTCGCGTTCTGCACGCTTTTCCGCATGCGTGCTCCGCGTTACTCATCGATTTTGAACAGAGGAGTTCCCCCTTTCCGACAGTCTCGCACACACACACCGTTTGTTTGTACCGCCGCCGTCTCTTATTTCTTCAAAAACAGCCACCGCCATTTATTTAACAACAATCACTGATTACCAATTATCGCCCAGAGTTCAGTTATGCCGTTGTTATAACAACGACCAACGAAACGAGCGCAGGAAGATAAGCAACGATGGCCTTTTCCAATAACGCTTTGAGGGCGCCCACCGTCCTCGAGCAATTGCTGGAGGAAATCAATTTCCAGAGGACGAAGGAAATGCGTCAGCTATTAAAAGATGGTAAATGAATTACTTAAGTTTTATTGTTGACTTTAATATACGTTAACCTCTCTTGCAAAATAAACATAAGAAGTTCGTATTAAATTTATACTGTGGTTAAAATTTTATATTGTTAGTTATGTAATTTACAGATTTTTGTAGTTTTAAATAGATTCTTCTTTATGTGCATTTATCCATTAATGGATTAAACAATTTGATCGATTGATTTCTTCGTAGTTTCTTGCTGTATGAACCAGATTCACGATTGAGAGTGAGTTAAGTGGTGACCTAGGCAAAGGATGTCAGATTTTTTTTATAGTTTTATGAAGTAGAATCACTAATGAGCCATTATGAATTTTTTTACGAATTTGGCATTTGTTTTTATATTTTTTTGAACGACGTGCAATTTTGGAATTGAGACACAGTGGGTTTATGTTTGATAATTTAGAAATCCAGGCAAATATTTTTTATAGATTTTTATGGATTCATTAAGTAGAATCAATTTTGAGTAATTTTGGAAATTTTCAAGACTTTGGCTTTTGTTTTTCAATTTTTTTGAACACATGAAAAAATGTGCAATTTTGGAATTGAGACACAGTGGATTTATGGTTGATAATTTAGAAATCCAGGCAAATATTTTTTATAGATTTTTATGGATTCATTAAGTACAATCGATTTTGAGTAATTTTGGAAATTTTTAAGACTTGGCATTTGTTTTTATATTTTTTTGAACGACGTGAAAAAATGTGCAATTTTAGAATGGAGACACAGTGGACTTACGGTTGATTATTTAGAAATCCAGGCAAATATTTTTTATAGATTTTTATGGATTCATTAAGTAGAATCAATTTTGAGTAATTTTGAAAATTTTTAAGACTTTGGCATTTGTTTTTATATTTTTTTGAAGGACGTGAAAAAATGTGCAATTTTGGAATTGAGACACAGTGGGCTTACGGTTGATAATTTAAAAATCCAGGCAAATATTTTTTATATATTTTTATGGATTCATTAAGTAGAATCAATTTTGAGTAATTTTGGACATTTTTAAGACTTTGGCATTTGTTTTTATAGTTTTTTGAACGACGTGAAAAAATGTGCAATTTAGGAATTGAGACACAGTGGATGGTTGATAATTTAGAAATCCAGGCAAATATTTTTTATAGATTTTTATGGATTCATTAAGTAGAATCAATTTTGAGTAATTTTGGAATTTTTTAAGACTTTGGCATTTGTTTTTATATTTTTTTGAACGACGTGAAAAAATGTGCAATTTTGGAATTGAGACACAGTGGACTTATGATTGATTATTTAGAAATCTAGGCAAAGAATTTTTATAGATTTTTATGGATTCATAAAGTGGAATCACTAATGAGCCATTATGAATTTTTTTACAAATTTGGCGTTTGTTTTTATATTTTTTTGAACGACATGAAAAATGTGCAATTTTGGAATTGAGACACAGTGGACTTACGATTGATTATTTAGAAATCTAGGCAAAAAAAAATTATAGATTTTTATGGATCCATCAAGTAGAATCACCAATGAGCCATTATGAATTTTTTTATGAATTTCGCGTTTGTTTTTATATTTTTTTGAACGACATGAAAAATGTGTAATTTTGAAATTGAGACACAGTGGACTTATGATTGATTATTTAGAAATCTAGGCAAAGAATTTTTATAGATTTTTATGGATTCATAAAGTGGAATCACTAATGAGCCATTATGAATTTTTTTACGAATTTGGCATTTGTTTTTATATTTTTTTGAACGACATGAAAAATGCGTAATTTTGGAATTGAGACACAGTGGACTTATGATTGATTATTTAGAAATCTAGGCAAAAAAATTATAGATTTTTATGGATCCATCAAGTAGAATCACCAATGAGCCATTATGAATTTTTTTATGAATTTCGCGTTTGTTTTTATATTTTTTTAAACGACATGAAAAATGTGTAAATTTGGAATTGAGACACAGTGGACTTATGATTGATTATTTAGAAATCTAGGCAAAAAAAATTAATAGATTTTTACGGAATCATGAAGTAGAATCACTAATGAGCCATTATGATTTTTTTTACGAATTTGGCGTTTGTTTTTACATTTTTTTGAACGACATGAAAAATGTGCAATTTTAGAATAGAGACGAAGTGGGTTTATGGTTGACTATTAAGAAAACTAGGTAAAGAATTTCTTAAGATTTTTATAGGTTTATAAAGTAGAATCAATTTTGAGAAGTTTTGGAAAGTTTGAAGGGTTTGACGTTTGTTTTTATATTTTTTTTGCCGTCATGAAAAAGTGCAAAGTTGAAATTGAAAGACAATATGGTTAACTGATTGAGGTTGGCGGCACTTATTTCGTGATACATTTTTAATTAAATAAAATACACTTTTATGGTTAAGTGTGTGAATATGTGGTAATCTAGGCAAAGGATGACAGAAGATTTTTATAGTTCCATGGAGTACAATTATTTTTGAGTAATTTTGGACAATTTTCAGAGTTTGGTGATTGTTTTTATAATTTTTTTTAGCAACATCAAAAACGTGCAATTTTAGAATTGAGACACAGAAAGGCTTAAGGTTGATTATTTAAAAATCCAGGGAAAGAATTTCTATAAATATTTATAAATTTATTGAATAGAACCAATTTTAAGTAATTTTGGAAAGCTTTAATAGCTTGGCGTTTATATTTTAATTTTTTTAATTATTGAATTAATTAATTATTTAATTATTTCATTTTTAAATTTTTAAATTTTTTACTTTTTAAATTTTTAACTTTTTAAATTTTTAAATTTTTTAATCTTTTGATTTTTAAATTTTTAAATTCTTAGATTTTTAAATTTTTTACTTTAAGTTCTTTAAATTTTTAAAATTTTTAAATCTTTAAATTCTCAAATTCTTCAATTTTTAAATTCTCAAATTCTTCAATTTTTAAATTTTTAAATTATTAAATTTTCGAATTTTTAAATTTTTAATTTTTTAATTTTTCCCCGTCATAAAAAATGTGCAATTTAGATATTGAGAGGCAATGCGTTTAAGTGTAATTATGAGGTTATCCAGGCAAAAGATATCAGAAGATTTTTATGGATTCATAAAGTAAAATCAATTTTGAGTCATTTTGGAAAGTTTTAAGACTTTGCCGTTTGTTGTTATATTTTTTTTTGTAAAAATGTGTAACGTTAAAATTGAGAGACAATGCGTTAAAGTGCGATTATGTAATAATCTAGTTCTAGGCAAAGGATTTCGGAAGATTTTTATCAGAAACAGTTTCAAGTAATTTTGAAAATATTTTGTTTTTCTATTTTTTGCCGATATCAAAAAATGTGTAACCTCCAAATTGAGACACAGTGTATTTAAAGGTCAAAATCTAGAAAGCAAGGCAGAGAATGTCAACAGATTTTTATAGATTTGTGAAGAGGAATCAATTGTGGGTCATTTTGAGCAGTTTTAAGGGTGCGACCACTGTTTTCTTAATTATATTTTGTGGATATCAAAAATGTGTTAGCTCAACATTAAAATACAGTATGTTTTGGTGTAATGCTGTAGAAATATAGATGAGGGATGTCTGTATATTTTAATATATTTATGAAGAAGAATGTATTTTCAGGAATTTTGAAAAGTTTTAAGTGCGTGGCGATTGTTTTTCTATTTTGTTTTTGGCCGACATAAAAAAGTGCAACTCTAGAATAATGACAAAGTGGGTTTAAAGTTGATTATTTTGAAACGTAGGCCTAGAATATCTGCCAGTTTTTATGTATTTATAAAGTTGAATTAATTTTGAGTTATTATGAATAGTTTTGGAGGTCTGGCATTTGTTTTTCTATTTTTTTTTTGGTCGACATAAAAAAAGTGCAACTTTAGAATAGTGACAAAGTGGGTTGATTATTTTGAAACGTAGGCTTAGGATATCTGCAAGTTTTTATGTATATATAAATTTATTCACGGTTTTTAATTTTCTTTTTGGCCGACATAAAAAACGTGCAGACTGTGTATGTATAATATTGATTATGTAATAATCTAAGCAAAGGATGTCAGAAGATTTTTATAGGTTCATGAAGTGGAATCAATTTTGAGTAATTTTGAGAAGTTTCAGAAAAGTTTTTTCAAAATTTTTGAAGATCAAAAATGTGCAACCTTTGAATTGAACAAAATTACAAATCGAAACTTCGGGTGTGCCATTGCTTCAATGATCCTCGAATATAGATAAAATTAGACGGCCGAAAGATCACGTGATAAGAAACATCTGTTACTAAAAAAATTGAAGAAGCAATTTATTCCGAGAGCGCTATCAAAAATGATCTTGGTCAAGAGTGGCCATGGAATGAAAAACGACTGTCTAGGCTACTAACATTCTTTTGTTTGTCAGGTGATATGACAATATTCATGAACTGCTTAGGATTACAATCAACGTATCAGTATGACACGAACTTGACAGAAGCTAAGACGGCAGTTGTTCATTCCATGACAGATAATTTTTGATGTCATGGTATTATGTTAGTGACATTTGGTGTACCTAATCTCAGCCGTAGTTTGTAGGTTGCTGTCATTTATTTTTATCCTTTTGTATACTTCTACTATTTATCAGTTCTTTAATTTTCCCTTTTCCTTGTTTCCAGATTCCGGATTCGTGATGCTGCAAGGCACCACTTACTGGACGGATCTGTTCGTGAGACACTTTCTATTCCAAAACGATTCCACCATTGATTGTGATGATTTGTTGTTTTTTGTACGGAAGAAACACGTTAAAGGATCTCCCAGATATTTACCAAAATTTGAGGTGAGTCCCTTTTTTTATAAAATAATTATACAAACAAATTATATAAATACATTTTTTATATACAAGTTTTCAATTTTCTTTTTTCCCATCTTCGAAAATAAAATTTAAAACTTTTTTGAAGTGAGACGACTTCTAGAATTTTTCGCTTTATGTAATTGCGTGCTAGAAAATCGACAGAAGAAAATAAAGTGACTTGTAATGATAAAAATTCAATACACTTAACATGTTCAAGGTCAATTATTTTGCATGAAAAATTGTTTTGGCAGATAATTATTTAAAAAAATATAAGCAATATTCCGTAGAAATTGGGAACCTACAAAAACATTGAAAACAAAGACTGGACCCACATTAGCTAAAGGATTTGTAACTAAAATCTGTTTTTTTTTTATACAAAACCTGCGACTTTAGTAACTTTTATGTTGTGAATAGAACTTTAAAGACGAATGTCTGGTTCGGTGTGAAATGGATTTGGTTCGATTTTTGACGTTTCTTGGCAACAGACAACAACTGACGTCTGAAGTTCAATAAACATTGCTTGTGATTTATATTGCTAGAAATTTGAACAAGCAGTCAATCAATTCAAATTGGTGCATGAGATTGGCGTGATCCAGCGTCGGCGCGTGCATGTTCGGCGGTGAGGCAACGGAAGAAAATTTGACCGAATATTTCTGATCCAACACGCCGATCCTTCTATAATTTTACCCAGGCAGCTTGTTTATTTTCGTTTTTGTTTGTGATAAGAAAATAACCCCCTGACAGGTACTCAATTGATTTTTTTATTTAATTTAACGAAGTGATGCTAATCAATAATTTCTGATTCAAGGTCATTCGTGCGTGATGTTAAACCTTGTTTCAGACTGAAGTAGATGTTTATCGAAAGGACAGTCGGAAACTACCCATCGGCGATCCGGACATCGACTGGGAAGAAACGGTATACCTCAACCTGATCATCCACCAGTTCGAGTACACCCTCACGCTGGCCATATGCACGAGGACCAGCCCCAAGGAGCTGCAGGTGCTGAAGCGGCACTCCCAGAAGGTGTACGCCTCGCCGAGCAGGCGGCGGATGGACACGAAGGGCGAGGTGGAGGAGATCACGTACCCTCACATATGTTTCATGGTCGATAATTTCGACGAAGTCTTCCAAGATATCCTGGTGCGCGACGGCGAGATGGTCTGCGTGGAGCTCGTCGCCGCCGATCGGTCCGGCACCGTGCAGGGGGTCATCTTCTTGGGGTCGATACGTTACGACGCGCTGAAGAAGGTTTATGATGCTCGGGTAGGTGCAGTATAGTTAGAGTTTTGTTTAATCATCAAAATTTATGCTTATGATGAGGACGCGTTTATAAGATTTCACATTATCGCAATTTCTAAATCAGTCGAATTATTGAGGTTTTTGCATGTGGTGACGGACGGTTTCTTCTAAATTTAGTCCCCTTACACACCGTATACCAGCGGCGGCTCTTGGATTTCCGTAGGGGGGGGGGCAATGACAAAGACGTCTCTTATAGAGGAAGCAAATATTTCGTTGTGGTTTCAGTCAAATTTTCTTCCGCTGCCTCACCGCCAACATCTACGAGCCGCCGCTGCCGTATACCGTGACGAACTTCACGAGGAAGCGCCTAAAAGTGTACACAGTGTCGTAATTTCCAAATCAGCTACAGTCGCTTTCTTGTGAAAACGTTGCGCCACATCTCCCTTTCCGTGTGCGATGACTTACTTCACGAGGAACCATTTAAAAGTTAGTCAATGCATGCACTGCGTCCTCCTGAAGTTAATTACCTATGCGCGGACCAATTTTTTTTTTCAATTTTAGCAATCGAGCTTAAGTACAAAAATGGCGCAGCGAATGACCTTCGGCCTGTTCTCCACCTCCAACGCGCAGCGCTGCGAGTTCGTGCGCATGAAGGGCCCGCAGGGAAAGGGCCACGCCGAGATGGCGGTCACGAAGCCCAAAGGTTCCGGCGTGGAAACCCCCACCTCCGAGCCCGGCTTCTGCGCCACCGACATGTGGGATTCCGACTGGGAAGAGGACCCCGACGACTACTACAACTACCGGCAACAGCGCCGCCTCAGCGATCCCAGCGCCAACATCAACAACTTCGTCCGCGGCAGCTGGAAGACCAAGCTGGACGTCAAGTCGCGCTCCGAGAACGAGGGCCTCGACTCGATGGACAACGGCGTGAGCGAGATCGAAGCCGGAGACTTAAGAGACGGTAAGTTCACGGTTCGGGGTGATTGGTCCGAAGGACCCTGAAGGAGGACTAGAGACAAAACTTTATTTCTTAGTACGTATCGAAATATAATAATCTTTTCTTTGGTTATAGATGTCTCTGGTCCTACTTCAGATCCGAAATCGGATTGCTGTGGGTGTTTCCAACGCAAAAAGCGCGCCTCGCTAGCGCTGTCAGATATTTACGGCCGGACGTGTTCTTCGCCGGAAAAGTGCGCGATTCGATCGCCGCTGGGTCCGCCGGAGCACCACTGCTCTTGCAATACAAAGATCAATAACATCCTAAACGAGTCCGAATACGAGATGGGCAAGGAGAAGGTCAAGAAGCGCCAGAAGAACAACAAAGAGGTGAGGGACAAGTCGAAATTTACCGAATTCGAGTTCGCCGACGACGCGATCAGCCTGAACAACGAGTCCGTCGAGGACTTGCCCTCGAGCAGGGAACAATTCGAGGAGACGACTTTCACCGAAAACCCCTACATTACGGTCAACGGGAAGGAGGAGTTGCCGTGCGTGGAGGAGGTTAAAAAGTATAACATATCGAACCTGGTCTCGCCCAAATTCGTCCCAAAGACTGAAAAGAATAAAAACGGTAGTAATACGGATGATAATAAAGTAAACAGTAACGTAGACGATAATTACAATAAGTTAGGTGCTAGCAAAATTTACGGCTTTTGTACGTTGCCCAAGAGGAAAAACTCTGTTGGTAATAATAAGAAGGTGTTGGGGCCGCCTAAACGAATCACCCCAGATGGGACGCATATTTATTATTGGTGCGATATTCCGAAAAAGATTAACAATGGTAAACTTTGCGAGAGATCGGTCGGTTAATGCGAAACTGACGAGTGATTTTTGTTTGCAGAATTGGACGACGGCGCTTACAATCCGCTTTGGACCATGCGGGGCTTCACGCAGACCTTCCATTTTTGGAAAGAGAACAAGCGAGCGCAGTCGGTGCCGTTGAACGCTTTCCTCACATACGTAACGCTGCCATGGTGGAGTATTGCCAAAGGTAATTATCTTCTGTATCGTTCAATAACTGAATTGGTCGATTAAGCGTTCTCTAGCGCCAGCTAGCTACTGCGCTGATGAGGACTAAGAGTCCGAAACCGGTCTGCAGTTTGTTGTCTGATGGGGAAACAATAATTGATTGCTTGCAATAATTATACCGGTAAGACAGTTTCCTAAACGGGTAATTAAAAAGAAATAGTAAAGTATACTCTTTTCACACTTTATTCTCGCCGCAGTAGGCTTTGTTAGTAGTAAAAAAAAAATACTAACAATTGTTGTTCCAGTAAGTCGAAAAAGTAGTAACTGTTTCTGACTTATAATTTAGACAGGATACCTTTACATTGTTTTTCACATGTAAACTGATAAAGGAAACTTAGACGAATCCATGATACCGGTACATCAATTTTCAATTTTTTGCAGTTACTGCTTCCTTCCTAAACGCGACAGTATAGCTCCCTCCCAAAAATTAAATCTTGAGCACGCCACTGACTGTTTGGTTGATGAATTAGAGCCCACCCACCATCCATCGTTTCCACGTTTTCAGTATTCTGTTAAATTCATTGAAACGTTGATTTCGTAGAAGTAAAACATTAATGACGGGAAATTTAAGTTTCGCAAATTAGATTGGTTTGTGGGATAGCGCCCACCCGCTACCCCTGGACTACCCTTAACCCTTTAGTGCCTGTCGGTATATTCTTCCTTTATTTAGTAATTTCTACGTAATGGTACTGCCTATTGGTACTTATGGCGATATATATCTTAACCCCTTTCTGCATACCGTGCCATTATATGGCACAAAACAGTTTGCATATATTTTTTATATTTATATTTAGATATATTTTAGAGACTAATAGGGTTGCCTAGAAAAAATATATAGTTTTCATAGGCATCTAGAAACAAGAGATTTTTGCCAGAATTAACATTTGCGTTATATGTACTGACAGTCGTTAAACCCCAAATTTTGTGGTCTATTTTGTAGGCCGATGTGCCACAGCTTGCCTAAATTTGGTGGTTCAAATTATAGTCCCGTATGCCGTCTTTTTAAATAAAGACAGAAATTGTGTTCTATTATGTCATACGAAATAAGGTTCCGTTACTGCATTGCATGCCAGATATGGTACACCCTGTATTTTTGTAAAAACTAAATATTAAATTTTTTTAATATTTTTCTCCATTACTGTATCACCAAAGGAATTCATAATTATTTTTATTTCATAAAAATAAAAAATCATGCAAGGGGTTAAAGATTAAGCTGTTAATGTTTTTAGATTTTTAATTTCTGGCGGAACTCATTGCTTTTTAATAAACGTAATAAATTATGATTCAAATTTGATTTTCCTTATTAAATACAACTTTGGTCACTAAAGAGTTAACTTAACAAAACACCTTGTTTCTTTGTAATCATTAAACTTGCAACGTCTCCAATAAATTGCAAAGAACATCATGAACTAAACACAGTTTTTAGGTTAGGTTAAAGTTGATACGAAGGGTGGTGGGTGGTCCCTAATCTACCCTCCAAACAATTGAACATAAATGAAGATTTTGGAGAAATAAAACAATAAAAACATCGAGGGTTTTGCAGAAGTAAAACAATAGTAAAATAATAGTAAAAGAAAAATTCTAATTTTTTTGTAAATTTATTCATTTATAATAACTCTGGTCTATGTTTAACTAATTGGATTTTAGGATAGGGACCACCCGCCGCCCCTGAATTAACCTTAGCTTTAACGAAACACCTTATTTCTTTGTAATAATTAAACTTGCAACGTCTTCAATTAATTGTAATGAACATCATAAACTAAACACTGTTTTTAGGATAGGTTAAAGTTGATACGAAGGGTGGTGGGTGGGCCCTATCCTACTCTCCAAACAGTTGAACATAAATGAGGGTTCCGCAGAAGTAGGACAATAGAGGAATGATACAAAAATTAAATTTCTAGTTTCTTTCGTAAATGTATTTATGTATAATAACTCTGGTGTATGTTTAACTAATTGTATTGTAAGATAGGGCCCACCCGCCACCCGCCGGATTAACTTTAACTTCAACAAAACCCATTGTTTCTCTGTAATAATTAAACTTGCAACGTCTCCAATTTATTGCAAAGAAATTTGTGAACTAAACACAGTTTTTAGATTAAGCTAAAGTTGATACGAAGGGTGGTGGGTGGTCACTATCCTATCCTCTAAACAGTTGTACATAAACAAGGGTTTCTAAGAGGAAAAACAGTAAAGAAATAATAAAAAAATTAAATTTTTAGTTTCTTTCGTAAATTGATTCATTTATAATAACTCTGGTGTTTGTTTACTTAATTGGATTGTAGAATAGGGTCCACCCGCCACCCCTGGATTAACTTTAATTTCAACAAAACACCGTGTTTCTTTATAATAATTAAACTTGCAACATCTCCAATTAATTGCAAAGAAAATTATGAACTAAACAGAGTTTTTTAGATTAAGTTAAAGTTGATACGAAGGGTGGTGGGTGGGCCCTATCCCACCCTCCAATTAGATGAAACATAAACGAGGGTTTCGCAGAAGTAAAACAAGAGACAGAAATAATAAAAAAAAAGATTCTGGTTTCTTTCGTAAATTTATTCATTTATAAAAACTCTGGTGTATGTTTACTTAATTGGATTGTAGGATAGGGCCCACCCGCCACCCCTGGATTAACCTTAACTTCAACAAAACACCGAATTTCTTTGTAATAATTAAACTTGCAATGTCTCCAATTAATTGCAAAGACAATCATGAACTAAACAGAGTTTTTTAGATTAATTTAAAGTTGATACGAAGGGTGGTGGGTGGACACTATCCTACCCTCCAAATAGATGAAACATAAACGAAGGTTCTGCAGAAATAAAACAATAGAGGGAAAATTAAAATAAATGTCTGGTTTGTTTCGTAAATTTATTCATTTATAATAACTCTGGTGTATATTTGACTAATTGGATTGTGGGATAGGACCCACCCACCACCCTCTGTATTAACCTTAACTTCAACAAAATACCGTGATTTTTTTGTAATAATTAAACTTGCAACGTCTCCAATTTATTGCAAAGAAATTTGTAAACTAAACACAGTTTCTAGGTTAAGCTAAAGTGGATACGAAGGGTGGTGGGTGGGCACTATCCTATCCTCCAAACAGTTAAACATAAACGAGGGTTATAATCAAAAAAATATATTTTTAGTTTCGTTGTTCGCAAATTAATTCATTTATAATAACTCTGATGTATATTTAACTAATTGGATTGTGGGATAGGACCCACCCACCACTCTCTGTATTAACCTTAACTTCAACAAAACACCGTGTTTCTTTAAAATAATTTAACTTGCAACGTCTCCAATTTATTGCAAAGAAATTTGTGAACTAAACACAGTTTTTAGGTTAAGCTAAAGTTGATACGAAGGGTGGTGGGTGGGCACTATCCTACCCTTTAAACAGTTGAATATAAACGAGGGTTTCTTAGAAGAAGAAAAAAAACCGTAAAAAATAATAAAAAAATTAAATTTTTAGTTTCGTTCGTAAATTTATTCTTTTGTAAAAACTCTGGTGTATGTTTACTTAATTGGATTGTAAGATAGGGACCACCCACCACCCCTGGATTAACTTTAATTTCAACAAAACACCGTGTTTTTTGTAATCATTAAACTTGCAACGTCGTCTCCAATTTATTGCAAAGAAATAAACACAGTTTTTAGGTTAAGCTAAAGATGATACGAAGGGTGGTGGGTGGTCACTATCCTACCCTCTAAACAATTGAACATAAACGAGGGTTTATTAGAAAAAAAAAACAGTAAATAATAAAAAATTAAATTTTTTGTTTCGTTCGTATATTTATTCATTTATAATAACTGGGTGGTGGGTGGGCACTATCCTACCCTCCAAACAGGTGAGCATAAACAAGGATTTCGTAGAAAGAAATAATAAAAAAATTAAATTTTTAGTTCCTTTCGTAAATTTATTATCCAGAGTTATTATAATAACTCTGGTTTATGTTTAACTAATTGGATTGTGAGATGGGACCCACCCACCAGCCTTTGGATTAACCTTAGCTTCAACAAACACCGTGTTTTCTGTAATCATTAAACTTGCAACGTTTTCAATTTATTGCAAAGAAATTCGTGAACTAAACACAGTTTTTAGGTTAAGATAAAGTTGATACGATGGGTGGTGGGTGGGCACTATCCTACCCTCCAAACAGGTGAGCATAAACAAGTATTTTGTAAAAATAAATGATAAAAAAATTACAATTTCAGTTTCTTTCGTAAATTTATACATTTATAATAACTCTGGTGTTTGTTTACCTAATTGGATTGTAGGATAGTGCCCACCCGCCACCCCTGGATTAACCCTAACTTCAACAAAACACCGTGTTTCTTTTTAATAATTAAACTTGCAACGTCTCCAATTAATTGCAAAGAAAACCATGAACTAAACAGAGTTTTTTATATTGAGTTAAAGTTGATACGAAGGGTGGTGGGTGGGCCCTATCCCCCCCTCCAAATAGATGAAACATAAACGAGGGTTTCACAGTAGTAAAACAATAGAGGAATAATAAAAAATAAATCAATTTTCCGTTTCTCTCGTAAATTTAATTATTTATAATAACTCTAGTCTATGTTTAACTAATTGCATTGTGGGATAGGGCCCACCCGCCACCCTCCGGATTAATTTTTACTTTAACAAAACACCCTGTTAGAAATTTACAAAATACAAATGAAAACAACATTTAATTCTTTCGTGTATCGCTTACATTACACTTGTAAAACCATTGTTGGGGATAGGGCCCGCCCACTATAAGGCCCACCCACTACTTTTCTTTTCTACGTTTACTTAAACCACAAACCCAGTTTTTAGTTTTATGTTAAAATAATTGAAAGAAGAGTTATATATCAACAATTAATACATAAACAGGGTTTGTAGGTTAAGTAGGAATTGAAATAAAGGGTGGTGGGTGGTCCCTAAGGGTGGTGGGTGGGCCCTATCGTACAATCCAATCAGTAACATACAAAACATGTAAACAAATTTACAAAATCAAAACAAAAACAACATTTCATTCTTTCGTGTTCGTCGCTTACTTTACATCTGTAAAACCAATGTTTATGTTCTACTGCTTGGATGGTGGGATAGGGCCCACCCACCACTTTTCTTTTCCACGTTTACTTAAACTACAAACCCAGTTTTCAGTACTATATTAAAATAATTGAAACAAGAGTTATTTATCAACAATTAATACGTAAACAGGGTTTGTAGGTTAGGTAGAAATTGAAATAAAGGGTGATGGGTGGGCCCTATCGTACAATCCAACCAGTACCATACAAAACAAGATTTACCCATGTAAACAAATTTATAAAATCAAAACAAAAACAACATTTCATTCTTTCGTGTTCGTCGCTTACTTTACGTGTGTAAAACCATTGTTTATGTTCTACTGCTTGGATGGTGGGATAGGGCCCACCCACCACTTTTCTTTTCCGCGTTTACTTAAACTACAAACCCAGTTTTCAGTATTGTATTAAAATAATTCAAACAAGAGTTATTTATCAACAATTAATACGTAAACAGGGTTTGTAGGTTAAGTAGGAATTGAAATAAAGGGTGGTGGGTGGGCCCTATCGTACAATCCAACCAGTAACATACAAAACAAGGTTGACCCATGTAAACAAATTTACAAAATCAAAACAGAAACAACATTTCATTCTTTCGCGTTCGTCGCTTACTTTACATCTGTAAAACCAATGTTTATGTTCTACTGCTTGGATAGTGGGATAGGGCCCACCCACCACCCGCCATATTAACTTTATTTTATCATGTGAAACTGTGTTAGGCAGCAGAAATTTTTTGGTAATTAATTACAGAAGTTGAAAGTTTAAAATAATCCGGAAACAGACTGCTATCACGTCACATGAGTTCACGTGTTGTTACGCAACTTCACGTCAAGGATGAGAAATGCGCGATGTTGTTTAGCATGGTTGTATGTGCCAGACACATGTTGATGTCATGTCAGTGGCGGCTCGTGGATTTCCGTAGGTGAGGCAAAGATAAAGATACCGCTCATGCTGTACTACTTACTTTTGTAGAGGAAGCAAATATTCCGTTGCTTTTTCGATCAATTTTTTTTCCGTTGCCTCACCGCCGCCGCTGTGTTACATCACACGTGATAGCATAGTTTTGTTGACCAAATTCTTACATTTATTTGACTATAAATAAATGACATTTTAAATGTTGAATGTGTAATTATTGAAAACTAATAAAATGTGTCTTTTTTTGCTTTTAGATATACTTGACCACCGCGAAGAGCCAATACTGACCTTCTAGTAGTAGCCCAAAGTATATTTTTATTCAACAGCAAAAAACGAAAAAGAGTTCAAAGATAATGGAGATGAGAAGATATTTTTATGAATTTTATTGTGCACAATAATATAAATGAATATTTCCTGTGATTTTATTTTTCATTACCGACTCTGTAACCATTGTGATTGATTTGTGCAATTCCGACGAGGCTATGTTAACCGTTTTTTATATATGATATTGTTAAAAAAAAAGAATACTAATGATGATGCGATATTTTGAACTGTCTACGTATAATGGAATTTTTCGGAATAAAACATTTTATAAACTGAGATGTCTGAGCGAATAATTCAAATTTCCGTCAATCAATCACCCTTCCTTAAAAAAAAAAAATGATATATTATTATTTGTCATTTCGGATTTTTCAATTATATTTACTCTCGCGATACATTTTCCAAGAAAAAAAATCGATCCTGTAATCAAGTAAGCATTTTTTAATGAAATGTTAAAACAATCATCGCAAAATTCTTTTTTTTCACGAATGAATTTATTACATTAAATGCAGTACGCGATATGTGCATTTAGAGTAATAAATAAATTTGTGAAAAAATGGATTTTTAAATCTTAGTAAAACTTGTGTACAAATATCGCATAAATTTCTTGAGCAATAAGAACGATTACGTCCAGGGGTAAACATGTTAATGATAATTCCTGGAAGAGCGGCACAATTGATAAATAGTTGACATTTTAACCTCGCGATAAAAGGTCCCAGATAACGAGGACAAGTTGCCGACTTTAATTTCTGACATAGTGCTGCGAGCGATGCGCTGACTCGAGGAATCCAAAATCCCCGAGGATGTTCTTCAAGTGTTTAACCCTGGCTATTTTGGCCGTCTTCGGCGCTCTGGGTTGCCCCAGAGAGCCGAGCATCTACCACTCGCGGGTCGTCAAGACTCCGGGGGACAACGGTTTCCAGATTAAGATCAACGAAAATCCGGATAAATATGTCCCTGGACAAGTATACACGTGTAAGTAAAATTATATACACCTAGTCGATTTCAGCACTAAAAATCATTTGCATATCTCCATTCTCGGAAGTCCCATAAATATTGTTCAGTATAGACTTGAAAAAAAATATGAAAATTTTTTATAAATTTTTTTTTATTGAAATTTAGGCGTTTCCAGTCTATTTAAAAACTATTTACGCCAAAGCCATTTTGCGGATCTGTTCCTGAAAATCACACAATTTTTTTTATGGACAAATAGAATGAGCTCAGGTATAAGAAATAAGAATTTATTTTTTATTTTTTTTTTATTGTTGTTTAGTCGTTTCCAGTCGATTTCAGCACTAAAAATCATTTGCATATCTCCATTCTCGGAAGTCCCACAAATATTGTTCAGAATAGACTCGTAAAAACATGAAAAATTTTTTGAAAAAAAAAATGTTATCGAAATTTAGGCGTTTCCAGTCGATTTAAGAATTATTTACGACAAACCACATTTTCATATCTCTATTCTCGGAAGTCCCACAAAATATTTTTACAGACAAATATTGTTCAGAACAGGCTTGAAAAAAAAAAGAGTTTTTTTTTTTTAAAATGTAATCGAAATTTAGGCGTTTCCAGTCGATTTAAGCACTATTTACGACAAAAGTCATTTGCTTATCTCCATTCTCGGAAGTCCCACAAAATATTTTTAGAGACAAATATTGTTCAGAATAGACGAGAAAAAATATGAAAAATAAAAAAAAAATTAATCGAAATTTGGGCATTTCCAGTCGATTTAAGGACAACTTACGACAAAGTAATTTTGTGTATCTCTTTTCCCGAAAGTAACACCATTTTTTTACGGACAAATAGTGTTCAGAATGAGCTCTTAGACTTAAAAATAAGAAACCGTTTCTGAAAACATTTTTTTTTGAATTGTTATTTAGGTGTTTCTGGTCGATTAAAGCACTATTTAGGACCAAAGTGATTTTGCGTATGTCCGTTCCCGAAAGTCACACATTATTTTTTATAAACAAATAGTGTTTAGAATGAGCTCTTAGACTTGAAGAAAAAAAAGATTTTTTTTGAAGAAGAAAAACAATTTTCAATCTTTATTTAGGCATTTCCAATCGATTTAAGCACTATCTACGGCTAAAATCATTTTGCGCATCTCCGTTCATAGTCCCACATTTTGTTATAGCGTTCAGAATGAGCTCTAAGACTTGAAAAATTTAAGAAATTTTTTTTTAAGAAAAACAATTTTTAATCTTTATTTAGGCGTTTCCAATCGATTTAAGCCCTATCCTCGGCAAAAGTCATCACGCGTTCCCAAAAGTCACAGATTAATTTTTATAAACAAATAGTGTTTAGAATGAGCTTTTAGATTTGTGAAAAAAAATTTAAAAAAATTATTAAGAAAAAAAATTATAATCGTTATTTTGGTGTTTCCCATAGATTCAAGCACTATATACGACAAAAGCTATTTTGCGGATCTCCATTCCTCAAAATCCTACAAATATTGTTCAGAATGAGCTCTTAGATTTGAAGAAAAAATAAGAAACATTTTTTGAAAAAAAATTTTTTGAATCGTTATTTAGTCGTTTCCGTTCACTATTTACGACCAAATTTTGAAAAAAATATCCAATGCAAGCCGGTTATATCCTCCGGCATCCCTGAAAGTTTCAACACTCTGATATAAATAGAAAAAAATAAATCACTAAAAGAAGAAAAACGAAAAACCGGGTGACGCGCTCTGGAAGGGTAGGGGGTGTTTGAAAATTTTTGAAAAAAATACAGAAGAAGGCTCGTCTTACCCCGAACCCCATCCTAAAAGTTTCAACTCTCTGATATAAATAGAAAAAAATAAATCACTAAAAGAAGAAAAACGAAAAACCAGGTGACGCGCTCTGGAAGGGTACGGGGTGTTTGAAAATTTTAAAAAAAAATACAGAAGAAGGTTCGTCTTACCCCGAACCCCCCTAAAAGTTTCAACTCTTCAATTTAAATAGAAAAAAAAAATCACTAAAAGAAGAAAAACGAAAAACCGGGTAACGCGCTCTGAAAGAGTAGGGGGTGTTTGAATTTTTTCGAAAAAAATACAGAAGAAGGCTCGTCTTACCCCGAACCCCCCTAAAAGTTTCAACTCTCCGATACGAATAGAAAAAAATACGTCCTCAAAAGAAATAAAAACGAAAGAGAAAAGTGTACGGGGTGGGCCGAATAACGCGCTCTGGCGGGGCGGGGGGTGGTCGTAAGGTTCTGAAAAAATTAGGGATCACGGCTCGTCTCACCCCCCGCCTACCCTGAAAGTTTCATCTCTTCGATTCCCATAGAAAAAAATACGTCCCCGAAAGTACGCCGAAAAATAAAAAAGGGGGTGTGGCCCGATTGGGGCAAAAATTTAAATATCGGGCACCGAGCGTCCCTTTGAAATCGATTTTAGTTTGTAAAAAACACGCCCGCCACCCTCCCGCTCGGTCGCCTATCGACTTCTGCGTTTTGATGTTTTTTTTCGATTTTCAAAAATTCGCCCAGGGGGCTCTGCTGGTTCTAGAGGGGTGGGAGTGGTCGGTATCGACTCGATCGACCATTTTACACAAACTGAGAAAAAAAAATCGAGCATACTTTAAACCCCGCCCCCCGGGGGTGGGGATTGATTACCAAAATCTAATATTTTTTTACCTTTTGGCGCCCTGTATACGGTGTCAAAATTTCAACTCTCTACTTTTACTTTTTTCACAATTCAAGTTTTTAAAACTCAATTAGTAGATATAATGAACTCTTAGACTTGAAAATAAGTAAGAACATTTTTTGAAAAAAAAAAAATTTTAATAGTGATTTCGGCGTTTCCAGCACTGTTTACGACAAACGTCATTTTGGGTACATCCGTTCCCGGAAGTCCTACAAAAAAATTATAGACAAATAGTCTATTCAGAATGAACTCTTAGACTTGAAGAAAAAAATTTTGAAGCAAAACAATTTTAATCGTTATTTAGGCGTTTCCCGTCAATTTAAGCACTATCTTACGTTATTTTGCGTATCTTCGTTCCCGGAAGTCCCTCAAACTTTTTTATTGGCAAATAGTGTTCAGAATGAGATCTTAGACTTGAATTTTTTGAAGAAAACATTTTTTTAATCGTTATTTAGGCGTTTCCAGTCGATTTAAGAACATATTGCGTATCTCCGTTCCCGGAAGTTCCACAAAATATTTTCATAAACAAATAGTATTCAAAATAAGTTCTTAGACTTGAAAAAAATAGAAATAAGCCTAATGGGTTTTATGTTCTATTTGATTTTTAGTTATTTTAATTTTAAGGTATTTCTATTTTACTTTAACATGCCGTTTAATTTGGTATATAAGTATTGTTGTATTTTTCCCTGTAATTAGGTGTTAAAATCTATTGGGAAATAAAGAAGTTTAATTATTATTATTATAATCTACCAATAATATTTGTAACGTGTAATAAAAATATTTTAATGCAAATGTAAATATTCTAAATACCTGTCGCAGTGTACTTAATGGGCTCGAGGACCTTCGACAAGATCCAAACCTTCAAAAGATTCACCATCAATGTGGAATCGAGCAGCGAGCCAGGAAACCTGTCCCCGCAAAAGGTGGGAAGCTTCCAGCTCTTCGGAGACTCGATCTCCAAATTTAACGAGGATTGCGTCAACACCCTTTCCGAAACCAGCGATTTGCCCAAAACCGAAGTCTTCTTCATGTGGACGGCACCGCCGCCGGGTTCTGGATGCGTCACCTTCAGGTTGGTTGCTTTTTCGGGTTGCAATTTTTTTGCCTGATTATATTTTAGAAGAGTAACAGTGTAATAAACTGTGTTGTTTCTATTCGTTGCTTCGTTATAGGTCTGGGCAATTTTTTTACCTAGAAGATTTACTACTTTACAGGGCGATGGTGCTATTTTTTACCTAGAAGAGTAACTAATAGTAATAATGTTTCTCATTACAGGGCGATGGTGCTTGAAGACGCCCATCACTGGTACGCCGACGATGAAAAATTGAGCAAAACGTTCTGCGAACTCAGCGATAAGGATATCAAGTATGATGAGAATGATTGCTGCGCCTGCGATGAGGCCAAATACAGTGTAAGTTGTAGAGTTTAGGAAAGTAATTTTTGAACTTAACATCCGACTCATCCAGCGGCGGCTCGTGGATTTCCGTAGGTGAAGCAAAGACAAAGATGCCGCTCGTGCTGCACTACTTACTCTAATAGAGTAAGGAAATATTCCGTTGCTTTTTTGGTCAAATTTTCTTCCGCTGCCTCACCACCGAACATCCACGAGCCGCTGCTGGTAATATAACAAGAGGGTGAAAATGAATGAATTGAAAATAATTTGACAGATTTTTCGAAGGCAACAAGATTGAGTGAAATCTGTTAAATTATTTTCTAATTTATTGAACCCTCGAGTTGTATTTGATTTGATAATTTTTTAACGCCAGTATATTTATATATGAATCTGCGATCGGAATCGTACCGAATCTATTTATTTCACACATGTTTTTTGTCAAAACGGAACTAAATACGACACGGAAAAGGTACTTAGCTTAAACTGTCCTTGAAGCAGCGGGGGAATATTAATGTCTCTGATCTTGAATCCGCTGGTGGATTCGCTTGGTGGAAAATTCCTGGAAGTGATGGGGTTGAGGCCAAAGGGCGAACAGAGTGCTTGTCGAGCGCGCACACACGACGAGAGAATATGGCGTTGTTTATTTTTCGCGTTGCTCCGCGCGCTCATTGTTTTTTTCACGGCGTCTCGATTTTCCGAATTGAAATTAAAGCACGGAACGGTTGAACAAATAGTTGTCAGTTAATTGTCAAAGATTTCTACATGAGATTCTTTCCGGAAAGGATCACAAGAGATTCTTCTAAGTAGACGCGCACACACATGACCGAAATTGAGAGTTTCTATTGGTTTTTAGAATCGTCAAAAAATAATCACCTGGAGAAACACTGAATAAAACACACACAATTTATAAATTGTAAGTAAGTGTTTTATTCAGTGTTTTTATAATGAATTACCACGTAGTAACGGTCGCAACCATCACCATGATTAAATCACCTGGAGCTTCAGGTATTCCCAATTACTTGATCTGTGCTACTTTTCCATGTATTCAATAGATGTCGCCGTTTAAACATTTATTAAACCTTCTGTTTCAGCTAATTTTTGAGGGAATCTGGTCGAACAAAACCCACCCGAGAGACTTCCCGTTCTCTCTCTGGCTGACCCATTTCTCGGACGTGATCGGAGCCTCGCACGAGCGCAACTTCACCTTCTGGGGCGAGGGACAGTACTCTTCCGAAGGATTTCGCAGCCTGGCCGAGTGGGGATCGGTGAGGCTGATGGAGACCGAACTGAGGGCGAAGAGCAAATATCTGCGCACCATCATCAAGGCGGCGGGACTTTGGTACCCGAAGGTGAACACGAACACCACCACGAATTTCAAGGTCGACAGGAGACACCATTTGGTATCTTTGGCGTCCATGTTCGGTACGTAATCATTTTAACTGTGTAAAAATAGTTTTTTCTACTCCCACCTCTAAAATGTCATTAATCGCATATGTTTCCATGACGCTAAGTGATTTTTTCTACTCCCACCTCTAAAACGTCATTTATCGCATATGTTTCCATGACGCTAAGTGATTCTTTAAATACACCTTGACAAACTGTGACTTTGTGCATTTTAGTCATGGGCTGAAGTTAGCTCCAGATTTTTAAATCGCTAAAATCAATTGATACTCAAAATCAAGTTAGTTGTCACTTATCAACAATCTGTCAAAATAAAAAGTAAATAAATGAAACAAGGAATACTTTCAACTTAAATCAAATAAATAATACAAAACATCAAAGAAATTTAGGAGAATCAATGATTTCCTTTAGCAATTGCCATAATGTCTCTAACGTGACTGTTAATGTATATTTAGCCGAGTAGACCAATTTAATAATAATGTACTATTACCGTGTTCATTTAAGTTAATAAAATAATTTCAAAATTTTCCTAATTTAGTCGTAGAAAAAGTATAGTATGCAATTCGTGTTATAAACTTCTCTAGACACTCGTTCCGCTCGTGCCTAATTAACTCGTGACTAAAGTGCCGGTTATAACACTTGTTGCATAATATACTAATTAATCGTGATGTTCGGTACGTAACCATTTTGATTCTTAAACATTAATATTAATCATTCATATGCAGTTTTCTTTAAAATAAGCTCAGAATATCAGTTTAGTACAAGCTGATTTTTTCTTTAAAACAACATTTCCGTATTCAAATTCGCGGTAGAATTCTTTGTTATAACTGGCGTAATAGATTTACACCTTTTTCTAAGTTATGTCTACATTTCTGAAGGTCCATCTCCCGATTGGGTCGTTGGAGTGAACAGCCTGAATTTGTGCCTCAAAAACTGTACTTGGATTGAAAATTTGATTGTTGATCTTTATCCTTACGATGCTGGGACCGATAATGGGATTACGTATATGGTAATGTATCCGCTTTTTCGCGATTTTTAGAGTGGCGCTTTTTTTTGACGGCGAGTGTATAAAGATAGGGTGGCTGGGCGTGAGAGTGTGAAAGACCAAATTGTAAAAACAGTGTTTCTTGAGTTCCCTCTCGAAAACAAAATTGACGTATTTTTTTCTTAATACCGTAACTGCTTCACATCCAAAGTTATTCAGGGTGGCTCCTTTTGAAATGAAGACCCTATATAATAAACCTCGTCACCCTTCCTCCCTTAATCTAACGTATCTACTTGCCCAGGTTTAGAACTGTCAAAAATGAAACTTATGTTGTACACATGGTTAATTAAAACTGTCAAAAGTGAAACTTATATTGTAGCCATGGTTTATTACAACTGTCAAAAATGAAAATTATGTTGTACACATGGCTTATTAGAACTGTCAAAAATAAAACTTATATGTTGTACAAGTGGTTAATTAAAATTGTCAAAAGTGAAACTTATATTGTAGCCATGGCTTATTACAACTGTCAAAAATGAAAATTATGTTGTACACATGGCTTATTAGAACTGTCAAAAATGAAACTTATGTTGTACCCATGGTTTATTAAAACTGTCAAAGTGAAACTTATGTTGTAGCTATGGTTGATTAATTTGAAAAAGACATTTTCTTGAATTTGCTTCCATTTCTCAAAATCAGTTTTCATCTAAACGTTACGTGCGTCAATACATTTTTCTTATAGTCACCGAATTCAGAGACTCAGCCACGCGAAAAGATGTTCAAAATCACCACCAAGTATCCGGAGGATCCGAGGTCGCCCTTCTACGACATGGACAAAAACGAAATGGAACCTTTGGCCCGTTTCTACTTCACCAGAGAGAAGGTCATTCCGAAATCCTGCGATGAGAACTTCCTGAACGCACAACTCGATACAAGCGAAAACACCGAAGACACAACTAGAGGTATATAACACCTTTTAAAACAATTTCACCAGAGGCCGAGTGTAGATGATTATCGCAAAACCATTTCTGACACATTTTAAAACAATTTTCTCGCATCCTATTAAATAATATAAACGTTGCTGAATCATTTTTGATTGAGAAAGTTGTCCATTACTCGGCCGAATCATTTTCTCCACAGGTGACGTCCAATAAAATGATAACAGTTTCATTGCCCAACAGATTTCAGCCAATGAAATGATAGCATTTTCATTGCCCAACAGATTTCAGCCAATGAAATGATAGCATTTTCATTGCCCAACAGATTTCAGCCAATGAAATGATAGCATTTTCATTGCCCAACAGATTTCAGCCAATGAAATGATAGCATTTTCATTGCCCAACAGATTTCAACCAATGAAATGATAGCATTTTCATTGCCCAACAGATTTCAGCCAATGAAATGATAGCAGTTTCATTGCCCAACAGTTTAGTTGTTGTTATGGTTGCCATTTGTTTGTATAAACACGCATTCATAAACGTCAAAATTTCTGGAGTGCTCAACAGATTAGTGTTTTAGGTACGTTCACATATACACTCTTTCGCGGGTTATTGAATATCGTTACTTACACGGGCCGTACAGGACAAATTCTAGTGTGTGTTATATCCGTCGCGATTGGAGTGGCGCGTAGAATTTTAAGCAGACTAAAAAATTTCAAGCATCTAATCCCGTGCGAGACGGGCGGAGGCAAAAAGTGTGCGTTTTTACATTGTGCGATGTTTTTGCATTTACACGTACGTTCCTTCGCCCGGGATTGGAAAGGGCCAGCCCAATCGTATGGGATTGCGGGTACATGTGAGTGCCGCTTTTAATGTAGTAGCCTGTGCTCCACCATATTTGTTTTGTTACTACGGTTACCATTAAAAACATGAATTCACAAACATCCTAATTTTGTCAGCGGAATGCCTCAACTTGCAAATATGAGAAAAATTCAAACAGAAAAATCTTTAGGTAATTATTTAATATAATGCGAAAAAGTATAGTATTAAACTCGGGGGGATTGCAACACTCGCCTACGGCTCGTGTTGCAAACTTCACCCTCGTGTCAATGGCCAACTTTCTCACTCGTTTAATAATATACTATTACCAGAGGACGGAAGTCTGCATGTTTTTCAGTTTTTCTCACTTACCTCCGCAATATCTTAAATCGGATACACGTCTTTATTACAGCCGAATGTGCGGTGACCGAGTATTCGGACTGGAGTGCGTGCTCAGTGACGTGCGGAAAAGGGCTCCGCATGAGGTCCAGAGAGTACAGGATGCCCGAAAAGGCCGCGATGTTCAATTGCAATCGCCAGTTGGTTTCTAAAGAGATGTGCGTCGCCGATGTTCCGGAATGTGGAGAGTAAGTTAACGAAAATATTACCTTTAAAACCAAATGGAATAGCGAATGTGGTTGAAAGCTTCAAATAAATCATGCACAGCTTAAATTGTTTTCGACTTACTTGGATTTATCGCAACCTTAACAAATGATTCCTGGAGATGCAAGTAATAGACACTTTTGAAGTATTTTCTCGTTTTTAAAATGTGTACCTGTCGACATTTAAGTTTGTTTAAAACAAACATTGTTTTTCGGTGCTGTAACGTTTACAATCAAAACTCACTTGATGTTAAAATCATTATTTTACTTTAAAAATAATTCCGTATTTTTAGAAGCTCTAAGCAAAATTGAAAAAATACGATCTCTTTCTTCGTTTGCGTTTGTCGACATTGAGTAAGGCTGTGTTTTCGCTTTCGTAACTAGTTGGGGTAGTTAACCCCACGCTCAACCCCCTCTACGGAGAGATTAAAATCAACGTTATTGGCCGAACAGCTAAAACGCTTACGCTAATTCCCTTAATCATTCACTCTCCTTAACCCGCTATATCGGCAAACATCCTTCCATTAAAAAATAAAGTCACCTCGGTACGCACCAAAATCTTTTAATCGATTATTTTTAGGGGTGACACCAAGGAGTCGTCTGAAGAACAGTTGGAATACAACGACGCTCTATGTGCGACCACGGACTGGACCATTTGGTCGGAGTGTTCGGAAATTTGCGGGATCGGTTTCAGGACGAGAACGAGACATTTTCTGGATCACATGGGAAGGAAGAAATGTCCAACTGTGGAAACCGGTAATTTATTTATTTATTTATTTCCCAACAGAAAAACAAGTTAACCAATTACAGGGAAAAATTACAAAATAAGAAATATGAGACACAAAAGTAATCTTACGCAGTGGCGGCTCGTGGAACATGTTGATGGTAGAGCCACTTAAACAATTTACCCCCCCCCCCCTCCATTTTTTAAATAAAGAACCATTTATCTTTCTAGACCAGTCGAATATTTTGGCCAAAATATTAAAAATTTGGAGCAGCCGAAGATCTAAAATATCGGCAAAAAAATCAAAAATCCTGGTTTAAAAATAAAAATGCAGAAAATACAATTAAAAGAAAAATAATTTGCCATTTTCAGCCTCAAAAATAACTCTTTTTAGCTTAAAATAAGATCCAACAAGAAATTCGAAAATAATAGCAAATATAAGAATTAAAAAAAAAATCGCAAAATAAAATCAATAATCCAAGTTAGGAAAATCTAAAATATGGGACAAAATTAAAAAATTAAGACCAAAAATCTAAAATTCGTACCAAAAAATCAAAATTTGTAACAAACGAATCGAAAAAAAGAAAATTTCGGCCAAAAGACCAAAAATTGAAACCAAAATAATCGAAAATACAAAATATAGACTAAAAAAGTAAAAAATTACAATAGGGACTAAAACGGTGAAAATTTAGACGAAACATCGAAAACTAGCGTAAAGTTAAAAATCGCAGACATAAAAAAAATCGAAAATTTCTACAAACCAATCGAATATTTTGCTCAAAAATACAGAAATTTAAAATATGGGCCAAAGAATCAAGAATCCCTAAAAATAAAAAACGCAGACAAAAAATCGAAAACTTAGGTAGAACAAAATAATTTGCCACTTTCAGCCGCCAAAAATTAGTTTCTGACAGGAAATTCGAAAATAATAGTAAAAAATAAAAAAAAACACGAAATTTATCAAAATATAGGATAAAAAATTGAGACCAAAAATCTAAAATTCTGGCCTAAAAATCAAAATAGTGCATCAAAGAAAGAAAATTTTTAACAGAAATAAAAAAAAGCAAAAAGAAAAAAAATTTTGGGCAAAATCCACAATGTTGGTCAACAAGCCTAAACTTTAGACAAAACATCGAAAACTCGTCCCTAAAGATAATAAATGCAGACTAAACGAAAAATCAAAAATGCGGACCAAAAAATCGAAAATTTTAACAATAAAATCGAAAAGTTAGGTCAAAATAAAGAAAAATTTAGGTCAAAAGATTAAAAAAAATAATAATAATAATACAAATCTGTAATGTTGGCCAGAAAGTCGAAAATTAAGACAGTACATTGAAAATTCGGGCCTAAAGATAATAAATGCAGACGAAAAAATTGAAAATTTCAACAAACAAAACTCGAAAATACCCGAAAAAAATAAAATAAATCTCGTATATAAATGAATAATTCAGGTTATAGATATTTTATCCAAAATCGAATAAAAAATTTGGAAGTAGAATTAACAATTCGGCCTGAAAAATCAAAAATGTGGACCGAAAAATCCAAAATTTTTAACAATTAAATCGAAAATTTAGGTCAAATAAAGAATATTATAGCAAATGATCAAAAATTTAGACAAAAAAAAATCGAAAATACAGTTCAAAAATCTAAAAATTTAAATATTCGGCTCCAAAAATCAAAAATACGGACAAAAAAAAACCGAAAATTTTTAACAATTAAATCGGAAATGTATGTCAAAATAAAGAATATTTATGTCAACAGATTTAGAAAATTTAGTCCCAAAAAAATCGAAAATACAGGTCAAAAATCTAAAAATTAAAAATTCGGCGGGAAAATCAAAAATGCAGGCCAAAAAGTCAAAATTTAAACAATTAAATTGCAAAAGGTCAAAGGATATTTAGGCTAAAAGTTTAAATATTTTGACCAAAAATATCGAAAATACAGGTCAAAAATGTGAAAACTAAAAATTCGCCGAGGGAAATAAAAAAATGTGGATCAAATAGTCGAAAATTTTAATAATGAAATCGAAAATTTAGATTAAAACAAAAAAATATTTAGGCGAAATGATCAAAAATTTAGACAAAAAAAATCGAAAATAAAGTCTTAATAATAAATAATGCAGAATATTCTAGTAAGAAAATGGTTTAAATTTGTCGCGCGGGCAACAGGTTGGATTGTAGGATAGGGCCCACCCACCACCCACCGTATCAACTTTATTTTAACCTACAAATCCTGTTGGGTTAAAGGAATTACTTTGGCAAATAATTGGAAAAGTTTAAAGTTTACAAAACGCGATTTTGTAGTTTAAATTGAAGTGGAACGAAGGGTGGGTGGGTGGCCCCTGTCCCACCCTCCAGTTTGCAGATGATAAACAAGAGTTTGCATGTCGAAATTAATTAATAACACACGAGTAATAAAGACATTTAAGATTTTATGTTTTTTGTGATTCACTTATTTATTGGTGTAAATACGGGCGCGTGGGCAATTGGTTGGATTGTAGGATAGGGCCCACCCACCGCCCACCGTATCAACTTTATTTTTACCTACAAATCCTGTTTGGTTAAAGGAACTTCTTTGGCAAATAATTGAAAAAGTTAAAGTTTACAAAACGCGATTTTGTAGTTTAAATCTAAGTGGAACGAGGGGTGGGTGGGTGGTTCCTGTTCCACCCTCCAGTTAACGGATGATAAACAAGAGTTTACATGCCGAAATTAATTAATAACACAACAATAATAAAGACATTTAAGACTTTATGTTTTTGTGATTCACTTATTTATTGGTGGAAATACGGGCGCCTAGGCAACCGGTTGGATTGTAGGATAGGGCCCACCCACCACCCGCCGTATCAACTTTATTTTAACCCAAAAATCGTGTTGGGTTAAAGGAACTTTTTTGGCAAATAATTGGAAAAGTTTAAAGTTTATAAAACGCACTTTTGTAGCTTAAATCTAAGTGGAACGAGGGGTGGGTGGGTGGGCCCTGTCCCACCCTCCAGTTTACGAATGATAAACAAGAGTTTACATGCCGAAATTAATTAATAAAACAAGAGTAATAACATTTAAGGCTTTCTGTTTTTTGTGATTCACTTATTTATTGGTGGAAATACGGGCGCGTGGGCAACAGGTTGGATTGTAGGATAGGGCCCACCCACCACCCGCCGTATCAACTTTATTTTAACCTACAAATCCTGTTGGATTAAAGAAACTACTTTGGCAAATAATTGGAAAAGGTTAAAGTTTACAAAACGCGATTTTGTAGTTTAAATCCAAGTGGAACGAGGGGTGGGTGGGTGGTCCCTGTCCCACCCTCCAGTTTACGGATGATAAACAAGAGTTTACATACCGAAATTAATTAATAACACAAGAGTAATAAAGACATTTAAGACTTTATGTTTTTGTGATTCACTTATTTATTGATGCAAATATCGGAGTGTGGGCAACAGGTTGGATTGTAGGATAGGGCCCACCCACCACCCACCGTATCCACTTTATTTTAACCTACAAATCCTGTTTGGTTAAAGGAACTTCTTTGGCAAATAATTGGAAAAGTTTAAAGTTTACAAAACGCGATTTTGTAGTTTAAATCCAAGTGGAACGAGAGATGGGTGGGTGGGCCTTGTGTAGGATAGGACCACCCACCACCCGCCGTATCAACTTTAATTGAACCTACAAATCCTATTGAATTAAAAGAACTTCTCTAGCAAATAATTGGAAAAGTTTAGAGTTTACAAAACGCGATTTTGTAGTTTAAATCTAAGGGGAACGAGGGGTGGGAGGGTGGGCCCTGTCCCACCCACCAATTTACGGGTGATAAACAAGAGTTTACATGTCGAAATGAATTAATAACACGAGAGTAAGAAAGACTAAAAAAGCAACTGATATGAAACTTTGAACATAAGTTTTATTTGACAATGCGAAGAACTGAAAAGCTTTTGGTAAAATTTCGTACCGGAAGTGGGTGTTTACCTTAGCTGTTTTTTTTTTCCAATATTTTTTTTTAAATATGAAAAATATCACAAAAATATATAAACAAATATTGAAGGCAACAGTTTGAATGGCGTGAAGAGTGTCCTTGTACATCCTAATTTTCATATTATTTATGGTGCTGCTAAATTATATCATCGTTAGTGGCTGAATGGTCAAACCTATGCAAAAAAAAACAAAAAAAAAAAAAACAGTTTGAAAATATTTTTCATAAAATCATTCTTATTTAAAAGAATTTTTTTTTCTTTTTTTGTTTATAATTATGAAACGATAATAGTTACAGTAAATATGTGAATAATAATTGTAGATAATGCCAAAATACACAACTTATAAAGAATAAGTTTCTTTCGAAATCTCTTTGGTTTTTGAGTAAACAGACTCTATTGTTCGATTATTAATTGTTTGAGAACATTTCCAATTACTCAGCTCTGTGCACGTACCTTTAAGAAGACAACTGTCCCTCGTCCAACCTTCAAAAATTTGACTCAAAAATGATAATCCAAAAACAACACTCCACCACATTATTAAACACTTTTAACACCGAACTCTCGCACTCAACTGATAAATTTCGTCAGGTGCTAACAGCCTTATCATCTTTTGCCTCGGGGGCAATTCACGTCCGGCGGAGTTATCGCGAGACCGCATTCTTTCTTCGCCTGTTATCAGTGCTTATCTACGCAGCTCCGAATTTATTTAAATCTGCACACAAGATAGACAAAGATGCAATACACCTGTTTTCATTGAAAGTCGGGCGGTTTATCTTCCGGCGAAGGTGTTTCGGCGTGCAGATTGTGGATTTATTTATTTATTACTTCGTAACGGAGAAAGTAAAATTGATAATATTTGATTCATCGCTATATATGTTGATGGTTGCGAACGTTACTTGGTTTTGACGTTTGTCAAAATTCTCTACTTTGAACATAATAAACAAATATCTTGGCTTGAAATTCATGGATTGAAATGTGCACGTCTCTGCGCCGAGGACAAGATTTTTGACGTTAACTACTGGTTTTGCGATCGTTACTCGGTTTTGACGTTTGTCAAAATTTCCTACTTCAAACATAATAAATAAATGTCATGGCTTGCTTTAGTAAAAGTTGCGAATTTTCAAACGTATAGTACAATCGCGCAGAGGTGATCTAATAATCGCGTCTGGATAAATATCTATACTCGTTCGCATGCTTAAGAAAAACGAAATGAAATACGAAACGTATTTTAAATTCAATAACAAAGTTACAAACTAAAATTAAACATTTTACATGGGAATTCCCGATGATGCGTCTTGAAACTGGACACACGGTGTGTTGATGGTTGCGACCGTAACTTACTTTTGACGTTTGTCAAAATCCCGCTTCACTAGAAATTGATTGCGAATATGTTATACCAAATATCCTTGGGCTGTTCCTTCAAACTAAAAATTGATTGAGAATTTTCGGGCCGTTTCAGATGAACGCGAAAAATGTATGGGACCGCCCTGCACCGGCGCCAACCTAGAAGTACCCGATCCAATGTGTCCGGTGACCCAGTGGAGCGATTGGAGCCCGTGCAGCGCCTCCTGCGGAAATGGAGTAAAAATGCGCACGAGACTTCTACTGGTGGAACCGGCTTTGCAGCAGAAGTGCAGCATGAGAGTGGAGATGGTCCAGCAACGGCCCTGCATGGAGACCCCCGATTGCACCTTTGATATGCAGACGGCAAAAAGTATTAAACAATTTTCTTCTTATACAGGGTGTTTCAGAGGCCAATCACGTGCTTATTTGTCAAAATTTCGAAAAATGTCTTATACAAAAGTTGTGTATAATAGTGAGCTGCACGCCTCAAAAATATTAAAATTTATACAGGGTGTCTCATAACAAAGTTACAGACCAAACTTATGTTTTTTTAAATGGAACACCCTGTATTTTTTGTCATTTTTGAAGCAAATAAAGGCGAGTTACTTCAATACTCCCTATACCTATTGTTAGCCGTTTTCGAAATATTTGAAGATTTGTTGAAATGCATGGTCTGGGTGAAATTTTATTCTTGCCCCAGTGATTGACGTTGAACGATTAAAATCATTTCTATTATTTGGTTGAAGGTTCGAACTATAGAGCCAACCATGATTTCATACAAAAAATTATACAGGGTGATAAAAAAAATGCGGTAGAAAAACCCAAACTTATAAAGTTGAATAACTTCATTTTTTCAAATGGCACACCCTGTATTTAGTAACGTATTCTCAAGTAGAATCCAATTATACTTCTCGCAGTGTTTTTTTCAATTTTTTTGGCGCCAAATTCAAATAGAAAAATGAAGTAAAAGTTTTCAAAATTCATTTTTGCAGTGAAGGCATTCGAGAAGTGTCTCAGTTTTTTTTCTCTAAATGTGTTTTACCAAATTCTATAACATACATTTTTTTTCAGAATTTTAAACAGTGTGGAAGATAGTTAAAATAATTAAAAACCACTTTTACCACCTTAAAAATTTGAATTTCGCGCCAAAATTGTGATAAAAATAGTCATTTTTGTGAAATGATTATCTTTTTTAAAAAATTGGAGAGATGCACTTTTGCATAATTTTTTAATCACAATTTTGGCGCGAAATTCAAATTTTTCAGGTGGTAAAATTAATTATTTTAACTATCTTCCACACTGTTTAAAATTCTGAAAAAAATGTATGTTATAGAATTTGGTAAAACACATTTACAGAAAAAAAGCTGAGACAGTCCTCGAATACCTTCACTGCAAAAATGAATTTTGAAAACTTTAACTTCATTTTTCTATTTGAATTTGGCGCCAAAAAAATTTAAAAAAATAATGCGAGATGTATTTTTTTTTGTTTTGGGTAGACGTGGTTTCAGCTTGATTCGTGCTATAGAAAAGGAGAAAAAAATAAAACGTAAAATTCACGTTTTCAGTCATATATCGACAACAAATTGCTTCAGGAGGCTGAAATTTCGAGCAATCAACGGCATTTTTAATTATCTTTCATCCAGTCATCGCGATTATTGATTTGCTTTGGGGGCACTTTTGACCATCTTATTCGGCTATACCCTTTATCAAAGAGCAATTAAACGGCATAAAATAAACTTTACTTATCCCATTCATAAGTACACGTTTACTGAAAAAAGTCCTGAATACAGAGGCATAATTTTTTTTAATTCGCTGCCAAAAGAATTAAAAACTGAAAGTAACATTAATGTTTTCAAAAAAAAAAACTGGTAGAAATGCTGTTAAAAATTGAACTATATGATTTGAGTGATTTTTTTATGTCTACACCATAATGATTTGATTTTTACTTTCTCCGTTACGAAGTACGAGAAAGTATTGTGATCGTGATTTTTTTTTCAAAATTTTTTTTTACGGAAATATCCGTTTTGGGGTCCCTAGATGCCATTTCAACAATTTCTCGAAAAAAAATGTTTGTGTCGGTGTGTGTGTCTGTGTGTGTGTCTGTCTGTGTGCGCTGTATCTCAAAAACTTATACAGCAATTGATATGAAACTTTCAACATACGTCTTATTTGATAATCTCAAGAACTGAAAAGCTTTTGGTAAAATTTCGTACACCGGAAGTGGGCGTTTACCTTAACTGTTTTTTGTTTATTGCAAATATTTTCTTAAATATGAAAAATATCACAAAAACATTTAAACAAACATCGAAGACAACAAAGTAATGAACATCTTTTGCTTGAAAATATTTTTCATAAAATCATTGCTATTTGAGAAAAAAATTTATTAATTTTTTTTCAACTTAACTGTTTTTTGTTTTTTGCCAATATTTCCTTAAATATGAAAAATATCACAAAAACATTTAAACAAACATCGAAGACAACAAAGAAATGAACATCTTTTGCTTGAAAATATTTTTCATAAAATCATTGCTATGCGAGAAAAAAATTTATTATTTTTTTTTCATTTTGGTTTATAATTATGAAACAATAATAGTTATAGCAAATTTGTGTGAATAATAATTGTAGAGAATACCAAAATGAACAACTCCTAAAGAATACGTTTTTTCGAAATCTCGTTAGTTTTTGAGTAAACCGAGTTTTTGAATTTTTCCATGTTTCATAATTTTGACGTTTTAAACGTCAGTTTCATCCGAGTTTACGCAACGCTCGATGTACATTTAAAATATGATTTCAATAAACCATGAAAACGTAAATATGAATGGCTATGATACCATCAAGTCGGAGAAAGTAACATGATGGCCACATCAACATTTTTTTTTTTTAATTATGTATTTTATATTGTTTTACCCTGACGCCATTTCCTATATTTAAGTATATTGATTTTGTATATTTTTATGGGAATAAAGATGCATTATTATTATTATCAATTATTTTTAGGAGTATGCATGGAAGACAGCGTGGCCGGTCCTTGCACGGGCCACTTCAACAGATGGTACTTCGAGTCGAGGAAACTGATGTGCGTCCCGTTCGTGTACGGTGGTTGCAGAGGAAACAGAAACAACTTTCTGACGCAGGAGGAGTGCAGCAGCGCCTGCGGTGTGGTTGGAGGTTCGTAAATAAACAATCTAAAAATAATTGGGATTTACAGGCGGTGACGCGCCGTTTACTTACAGAAGCGTTAGGGGGACCACCGCAACAAGCAGCGGCGCCACCTCCGCGAACCCCGCCGCAGTACCTCCCGATCCCGGCGAATGATCTACCAGTCGATTGCGTGGTTTCGGAATGGTCGATTTGGTCGCAGTGCTCGTCGACGTGCGGCTTGGCTTATTCGGAGAGGTTCAGGATGATCAAGAGGGCCAGCGAGAACGGAGGAAAGGCTTGCCCGAAGAGGTTGAACGCGAGGAAGCGCTGCCTTAATTTACCAGCGTGTTAGCTTAAAGCTTTGTTTGGGATGAACATATTACTGCCTTAATGTATAATAGTTGTGTAGGTTTAATTTAAATAAACTGTGTTTTTATCTCGTTCTTATTGCTGTAAATGATTGAACATGAAAACGGGGGTTTTTAAAGGTGCGATCCTGCAAATGGGTTTCATGATTTTGATCAGGAAGCTTGGAGGATTTTTTTTAACGACTTGAGGATTAAATACTAAATTTAATCGGCAACATAGTCATTTAAAAAAAACCTCAAGTGTGCCATAACTCATTGACATATAAACGTCAGATCTTTCTAAAAGTCACAAGTATTCCTTGCTCACAATGGTTTGCAGCAACCAGCGAAAAATGTTAATTGAAAGTTATTTCAGAAATGGGACTAAAGTGGACGGAAATTGGGAGTATTCATTCGACGCACCTTTAGTAGAGTTTCAGGAAGAATTTGCTAACGTGCCCATTATTTATGATGAATTTAAAAATACCTTATCACGATCTGTTGTATTATTTCATGAAACGGGTAGTATTCTCCGTAAACCAGGAAGTGGTGGACCAGTCAAACGTACTTGGGATGCTATTAACACAGCCCAAAGAATTTTTGAAGGTCTTCTCTGCGTCGTTTATCACAGCAAATTAATTTATCGGTATGAACATAACCTCAATATGTGTTACCAACTTAAATTTTTTAAATTAAAACATCATGGCACACTCGAGGTTTTTTTTAATGAACATACTTTAGTTTTCGTTTAAAATGTTTTTTTTTAAATTAATTTAAATAAGATAAAGTTATCTAATTAAGACTTTTTAAACGGGCGCTATGACCAAGGTGACTTGCCAGTGTAGCGGGTTGGATTTGCAACGCAAGCGAAAATATTGCGCGCGCCGCCGCCGTGAATGAAGAACTATATGCAACCCATTCTGCATGTTTGCATCTAAAAATAGACGGCCCGCCTATAACACAGTTCGCAGTGTCTACAAATAGACGCTCGCGCTCAAAGTGTGTTAACATGAAAAATATCTGATTTTGTGCGGAAATACCTCTTGTATTAATCCGTTTAAATGTTGTATATATTTACCTAGGGCCTGGGGCGTTATTGTACTCATAACGCACTAGATACCTTAATTACTATAATAATTAACATCCAATTTAGGTGATCTAAATCGAATATCCTGCTTTAATTGATGCAAAAGCGCTAATATCAAACTGAAAAAAAATCGGTAATCAAAGAAGATTTGCTAGAGGTGGCAACACCGTACATTCGATGTTGCCACTGCGAGCTGTAATTATAGGCAACACCGTACATTCGATGTTGCCACTTCGAGCTGTAATTATAGGCACACAATGTTCCATCGAATTTCTCACTCAAACTATGGCTTTCTCTGTCTATTTTAACACGGAATTTAAAATGTCGGCAGATGGCCGCTTACCGAGCGGTTTTTCGTTCGAAGCTTGGACGATTTTTTCTGTTATCAACTTGCAGATTAAATACTAAATTTAATCGGCAACATAGTCAGATAGTTTTCGTTTAAATTAAAACATAATCAACTCATTTAATACGAAATAAAAAATGTAAATCTTTGCTAATATTATTTTTATTGCCTCCATTCTTGCATGTTAGCAATTACAGGGGACCCTTAACATAAAAAATATCTGATTTTGTGCGGAAATACCTGTTTTATTAATCCGTTTAACAATTGCATAGATTTACCTGGGGCCTGGGGTGTTATTGTACTCATAACGCCCTAGACACATTAATTACTATAATAATTAACATAAATACAAGAAAACGAAATGTAGCCTGAATATATGAATATTCAACCTGTTCGTTAATCTGCAAGCAAAAAATTAAGTCTTACTAAGACTATAACTATATATTTAATAATAATTAACATCCAGTTTAGGTGATCTAGACCGAATATCCTGCTTTAATTAATGCAAAACCGGTGATATCAAACTGAAAAGAAAATCGGTAATCAAAGCAAGATTTGGTGGAGGTGGCAACACCGTACATTCAACGTTGCCACTTCGAGTTGTAACTATAGGCAACACAATGTTCCCCTTTCTGCCTTGGTTTCGGTTCCGCCCACTTGAAGCGCTGGTGGCATTTAATTGGGAATCGTTGAATGCTTATCTCTGGATTTATTTTCACTATTGTTCTTGATTAGATAAACAAATACATTTTAAAGGTAAGTATAAACATTTATGTTTACAAAGCATAAGATTCATTAATGATCAATTGATAGTAAAATATCAACACGAGATTTGCATAAATTGTATAGGTTATTAAATTGCAAAAAAATAAACTTCAAATTGGGCTTAGTTTGACATAAAACAAATGATTTCCATAACCACAATGTTTTGACTAGACATTACATCGAGGTTCTGATTAATTGTGTGGAATGTGGATGTTCGGTGGCCAGCGTTATAGTTCCGTCCTATTCGAACATTATCAAACAATACACCGAGTGCAATTCATTTACCGTATGTCAGGTGTATTTCATTTTATTAGCTGTAGCGCAGTTTTCGAACATCATCAAACAATACGGTGGCTACGAGTACAATTTATTTACCGTATGTCGGGTGTACTCCATTTTATTAGCTGTAGCGCAGTTTAAAATCACTGCTATAGTAAAACCAGACAATTAAAAAAAAGAAAAAAAAAGAAAATTCACTCAGGTGAATTGCAACACTTGCCTACGGCTCGTGTTGCAAACTTCACTCTCGTGGCAATGGCCAACTTTCTCACTCGTTTAATACTATACTTTTTCGCATCATATTATAGAATTACCCAAAGATGTTTCCGTTTGTATTAAATTATAACGAATCATTTTTCTATTTGGAAATTGTGGCAGTTCGCTGACAAAAAACGAATCGTAACCATAGTAACAACTAAACTGTTGGGCAATGAAACCACTATCATTTGATTGGACGTCACCTGTTGGGCAATGAAACCACTATCATTTCATTGGACGTCACCTGTTGGGCAATGAAATTGCTATCATTTGATTGGACGTCACCTGTTGGGCAATGAAACCACTATCATTTGATTGGACGTCACCTGTTTGGCAATGAAACCGCTATCATTTGATTGGACGTCACCTGTGGAGAAAATGGTCCGGCCGAATAATGGACAACTTTCTCAATCAAAAACGATTTAATAATGTTTATATTATTTAATAAGATGCGAAAAACAACCTTTATTGGCATAATTATAAACAAATCCATATTTCTATTACTCTATATACAAATACTATCATCGTTCTTCCCCGTCTCTCTTTTCCCTTCACCTCCTGTCCTCCTTCTCACGTCCCACTTTCGTGCGTAAGGACACTGGAGAAGTTGGGAAGTGCGAGGGAAAACAGAAGAGAGGGTAGGAGGGAGAGGGGTAATAGTATAGTTTTTTGAATATGCCAATAAAGGTCTTTTTTTTTATAATTATTCTCTGTGGTAAAACTTTGTGTATTACTTTGAGCACCGAATTGTATTGTTTTTGTGTATTACTTTTGTTTATAATTATTTTCTGTGGTAAAACTTTATGTATTACTTCTACCACAGAATTATAATCGTCTTTGTGTATTACTTTTGTTTTAGTGTAAACAATGGTTAAAATAAGCCTGCAAATTAAAGCCACGTTTGAAAACATCGACGAGCTTTACACCTGCCATCCGAACTACAACTTCCTGCTGAAATTGAAGTGCCTGAGCTGCGGGGAAGTCTCCGATAAATGGCACGACGTTATGGAGTCGCAGACGTTCCCCACGAGAACTGGCAAAAGCGAGACGAATTATTTGGCCAAGTGCAAGCTGTGCGGAAGGGAGAATAGTCTGGATATCATTGCGGGAAGTAATGGTAAATAGCATCGATCCACAAATAGAAATTAATTCTGCAGATAATATATAATTTGCTAATTGCAGGAAGTAACAGTAAAAAAATATAGATCTAGAAATAATAAATTTTCTGTAGATAATATATAGTGCGTCTGCTTATGGAAAACTTTTTTATTATTGATTTTACGAAAAAAAGTTATTCTTTATAAAAAATTCTGCATTATCTTAAACATAAAATGCAACCATCAGATATTAATTTTTTTTTAGTCGTATACGCGGTTTCTCAAAAAGTATGAATTTGGCTCAAGAATAAATTACCTTTATTTTTGACAATATCGAAAATTGTTATTAAGAAAAGTTGATCAGAACTAAAAACTACGTTTAAATATGCAATTACATCCAATTACATGTAAAAAAATTGTTCTTTCGGCAACTCAGCTTGCCATTATCAAAACTAAAGTCTTTAGTTTTGATAATGGCAAGCTGAGTTGCCAAAACTATAGTCAAACAAAATAAACAAATAAGTGTTATACAAACAAAGTAAAAAAGTGTTTTATTCTATATAAAAACCATGTCTAACGAAGTAGAAGCTTCCTACATAACAAATATGTTCTTTTTTTATCTAAAATAACAATGCAAATGTAACTGTGGTTGCGTGAAATCTAGGATGCACTGATAACCAAATGATTTCTTAATAGCAAGAATTGTTTGACAGTGAAGATTTGTTAACATGCCGGTGATTTTAAGTGTGAAAGAAAAAGTAGAAATTGTGTTAATCGTTGGTGATAAAATTATAAAACTTATCGTGAAGCAGCTGAAATATTTAAGAACAGGCATCCAGAGAAAAATATACACCATACATCAGTAATGAGAATTATGAAAAAATTCAAATCATGTGGAGATGTTAATAATAAATTCACAAACAAACGTCGAAAACCTGTTGCAAGTGAGGAGATGAAGTTAAATGTAATGTTATGTGTAATGGAAAACCTAGATTGTCTCTGCGAAAAAGGGCATCTTCGCTTGTAGATAAAATTGGTAAAGATACAATCAAAATCAAGTTTCATCCATATAAACCACAATATATCCATACTTTAAAACCTGGAGACTACGACAGACGACTAGAATTTTGTTTTCTTGTCCAAGGAAAGCTAGAGGACGATCCTTTTCTGGCTAGAAAAATATTTTTTTCTGACGAAGCTACATTTACATCTAATGGAAGTGTCGATGGTGGACTGACTCCAATCCTCACTTTACGATTAAAACTCGGGATCAATATTATTTTAAAACTAACGTTTGGTGCGGCATTTATTTACAAGGATAAAATAATTGGCCCTTTTTTCTTTCGACAATCTATAACTTGTCTACGATATCTAATTTTTGTACAAAATCAGTTGCTCGATTTTCTTCGTGATCTTCCAAGACATGAACGGCAACAGGTATGGTACCAGCGGGACGGTGCAACATGTCATAGTACGATGGAAGTAAGGCAATACCTTGAAAATATCTTTAATGGAAGGTTAACTCATAGATATTACGATATTTTTTGGCCAGCTAGGTCGCCAGATTTAACCCCGTTAGATTTTTTCTTCTGGGGTTACTTAACCTCTTCACGCCCAGGTTTGCCACATGTGGCAACAAGCAAAAAATGAAAACAAAAACATTGTACAAAAAAATTACTTCTTTAGCGCCATCTATGGAATGTTTTTTTCATATTTTTTTGCATAAATTGAAAGTTTGTGACAGTGAAATGATATTTCGTAGAAAAAGTTAACAACAACAAAGAAGTAATTTTTCATCAAACCTGGGATTAAATCAAAGCAGCATGGGCGCGAAGTGGTTAAAAGAAAAGATATATCAACACAGGCCATTCACAAACATGGAACATTTGGAAAAGAGATAACAGATCAAAGGTTCTGATATTTTCAAAGATAAATTTACTTGACTGTTGGACAAAATTGATATTTTCTAACAAATCTGATGATTGTATTTTAGATTTTAGAACGTGTAGAACTTTTTATGAAGAATAACTTTTTTTCGTAAAATTAATAATAAAAAAGTTTTCCATATGGTGCGAACTTAAGCAGACACACTGTATAAACTGTTAATTGCAGGAAGTAACAGTAAAAAAATAAAGATCTACAAATAATAAATTTTCTGCAGATAATATATAATTTGCTATAATTATAAAGTCATCATAGTTACAATTTTTTTTTAATATTTATTCCATTTTCCCATCATCAACACTGATGAGACCTGAAAGGTTGAAACTGGTCTGTAGGTGTTTTGATGGGGAGACAATATTTAACAAATTCACATTAACAATAATTAAGGAGTTGAACTGCAAAACTCAACTAATCCAATTTTGGGCCAAAATGAGCTTGGTATCGATTCTTACTGTCCAAACATAGATAAATCCGAATATGTGTGAATTACCTTTCAAAACGCAACACATCATATTTAAAAATGCGGCTAAACATTAATTTTTTTTAAGCAACAAATAGACTTCCTGAACGTTTTTCGCGGTTTCTGAACAAATTATAAAAGTGGATTTGTTGAGTTTTGCAGTTCAACTCCTCAATTGTGGAAAACGAATGATTTGTAAATAAGGTTTTTTTCGAGATCCTAATAAATATGAAAATTGTCACAAAAATCTGCATCGGGGGATGGACATTTCAACTTTTTCTCAATCTTTCATGTAGAAAACTTTATTTACAGTGCAGGACACTACAAAAAAAGATCTCTATTGGCATATTCAAAACTATTTACAACCTCAAAAAAAAAAAACTATACTATTACCCCTCTCCCCCCGCCCCTTCCTCCTACCCAGTCTTTTGTTTCCTCTCTCCCGCATCCTTGTTTTTGCTACAGGACACTATAATAAATCTATATACAGTATGTTTTTTTTTATCATGGGCCATGGGATTTTACATGTTAAAAATTATACCTTGAGTTAATGTACATTTTATCATATAATCAGCAAATTTCAGTTAGTAATATAAATCAATTATTTTTCTACTTGATGAGCTTCTTTAGAATAATCTAAACATGATTTATTCCATTAAAAAGTGCTTTTGCTCGGAACCGGACGATCGGGATACGCTATAGAAAAGTTGTCAACTATTTCCCTAAAACAAAAATTCCCCGACTCTTGTAGAAAAATACAACTACCTTCCTGGTGGACAAACCTCTTATAATTGCTCCACCCGTTCTTCAACAGTATAAACAGACATTTTCCAGTATAAATTCGTTTGATTACTTGCCTCACGAATCAATCTGACATTTCGTAAATTCCAGGTACTTTGATTATTTTTGCTCAGTTATCTATATTAAGTAATTTCATTTTTTAATGGAATAAAAAATGTTTAAGTTATTCTAATGCAGCGCGTCATGTAGAAAAATAATTGATTTATTGCTAACTAAAACTTCCTTAAAATTTTTATGATAAAATATACAGTAACACAAGGTATAATTTTTAGCATGTGAAATCCTATGGCCCACAATAAAAAAAATACCCTATATATAAAAATGAATGTTTGTTTGTTTGTCGTTTATGGACACCTAAACCATTCGTCGGATTTGGATGAAATTTTCAGGAGTTAATGTAATCATGCGGGAGAAGGTTTCTGTGTAAAATAGAATATGTTTGTCTACTATTTCTTGGGTTTCAATGTACATAACCTAACTAATAGTATTTGTTGTATTTATCGAATGTCAGGTACGTCAGGCGTTACCAACTGAAATTGGTGCGACCTGAATTCACTTGATTTGCCAGGCATGCCACCGCACATTTTAACATTGAAACTTGGCGTGCCTATAATCCTTCTTCGTAACATCAATCCACCACAACTTTGCAACGGTACCAGGCTTTCAGTGAAAATGATGATGAACAGTATCATCCAAGCTACCATTTTAAATGGACCATGCACTGGTCGTGCTCTGCTGCACTGCACCGTCGTTCGTCACCAGTAATAAGCTACGTATTGACGACGGCGCAGCATTGCAACTCAATTCTCGCTAGTCTCTAATAAAAATTATTAAAATGAGCAACAAGAGGCATCTCTCTCTCCGAGCAGCAATAAGCCTCCGAATAATAATTTATCAATTCTGCAGGAAAATACACATCGGAGGACCAAAACAAATTCAAATCCCTCGCGACGTTCGACTGCCGGGGCATGGAGCCGGTCGAGTTCTCCCCCGCCGAAGGCTGGATAGTGAGGGTCGAGGAGAGCGGGAAGACCTTCGGCGAGGTCGACCTGTCGGAGAAGGAGTGGGCCGACTACGACGACAAGGCCAAGCGGTCCGTCGGCGTCTACGAGCTGGAGTCGCAGTTCGTGAAAGTAAAATAAAACCTCCGCAAATACAATTTATTGTATCCTCTGACTTCAAATACACTTATGTTACATTTATAATTGTTTAAATAGAATCTCAGTTGACCTAGAACTAAAAGAAAGAAAATCTGTGTGCTCGCAACTAGAAGTAATCCGAAAGTTCTATTGGACATATATATACATCTCTTTTAAAGCTCTCTATGCACGGTTCGTTCTTACATGTAATAATTGCGCACGTTTATTGTTACTAGTTTAAAATAGCAGGTATTCGTTTCTCCTGGATAATCGTGGACTAGATAGGTCTAAAAAAAAAATTCTTTTGCCGCCTTCACCTCCTGAAAATGCATCCGAGTGGAATTCAAATGAAATGTTATCAAAAACATTAGTGTACAGTGTGATAAAAAAATCAAACAAAATCTATAAATTGGTCCCATCAAATAAATTACTTGCACGCAGGAGATAAAATCACTAAGAATTAGGTTCATTGATTATCGCCGTTTAAGGCACTTAAAAATCAAAAACGCAATTTTTTTTTTTGGCAGCATCGACTACTTTCCAACTGTTGAAAACAAGCAAACGTAAACTTCTTACCACACTGTCGAACACAATTGAAAATAAAAACAAAACAAAAACAAAACGCGGGAAGTTAAGTTACAACAAAAGAACGGATTTTTTTTTCGTTACAAAAACAATTTAAAAAATAAGTACAATTATTTAGGGGCGTGGATAAAGAGAAGTTTGTCTTGGAGTTTGAATACGGGCTTAGCCATGTTTTAGTACGTTCGCTGCCACCGACGCGCTAGTGCGTCCGACTTTGTACTTACGTACGTGCAATCCCAATTGTAGTGGCAGCAAACGTGTTGAATTTTTTTAGTTGTCAAAACTGAATAAAAACGCGTCGACTGCCGGGGATGACAATAAGTTAGGTTAAGTAAATCATTAACCCTTTCAGCCCTGGATTTTTAAATTTGAAAAAAAAAATTTTTTGTAAATTATTATTAATGGGGAGCTTCTTAAGACCATAAATACCAAATTTTAACTCATTTGATTAATTAGTGAGGCTTTGTTGAAGTGACATCTAGTGATAAACAGCAAAAATATGGATTGTCATAGTAAGTAGAGACCTGTAAATGTCACCACCAGGGCCGAAAGGGTTAACTCGAATGGCAGTCAACGATACATCAACTGCTAAGATATAGGGGTAACAATGAGTTATACTCCATCTACTCATAGATTGGACTTTTTTGACAGCTTCAGTGATGAACAGTAAAAAATGAAAAGTACCAACACGGCTATCAGAAAAATGTAATTTTGCAGTAAGTTAGGTTGGTACCAGTACGCTTCCAATATATTCATACGCGACGTCGCCAATAGACGCATTATTAACAGTTTGTTATTGTTCTTAATTTCTGCCATGGAGAACGTTCTAAATCAGGTATGGGCGAACTTTGCTTAGCCGAGGGCGTAATTTCGATTTTCGGTGCAGATATAGCTATTATTACAACTAGGGAAATATGAATAGTATATTTCCCGAGGTTTGCTAGTTACATCCCGAGGGATGTATAGACAACCAAGGGAAATGTATTCATATTTCCCGTGTTGTAATCAATAGTTTTTTTCTGATTAAAAGAATATTGTTCTGTAAATGGGAAAATATTGGATTGTAAATTTTTGAATTTATCGGATTGGTAACGTTGCGAAGGGCCTTGTTTGTAAATATCATGGTTGACTTGTTTTGGTATTTGTGTTGTTTCATAAATTGGTGAAATGTCAAACTATGTGTTAACGCAAGCGACGAAAGACCGTGAATGTTTGGTTCTGGTAAAATCCAAAAAGGATACCTTCCTAAGAAATCGGAGGTGTTGTCCCGAGAGCAATTAAAACAATTCTTGCGAGAAGCTCCTAATGACAGTTTTTGATGTTTATATTTTCCTAGGGAAATATGAGCACTTCATATTGCCCATATATGTTCTAAATGATGTGACGAACCAAACACACCCACGCGGTAATATTTTTGTAATAAATTAAGTTTCGTAAGTACTACTTTTTGTGGCGAGAGTTGTTCGGCAACCTAGTGGAATTTCTACCACTCAAGATGTCAAAAAAGTCTAATCTATGAGTAGTCGGGGTATAGATAAGTAAAAGGTTAACGCCTTATAATAAATTAATCTATGAGTAGTCGGAGTATACATAGATAAGTATACTTTTATGTAAAAGGTTTACGCAGTATAATAAATTATTAAATCATGACAGTTGCATTTAACTCGAATGGCAGTCCGCTCATACCGTTAAAACCGAAAGCCAAACTTTTTATTATCCAAAGATTAATGCTTAAAAACTACGCTCAAATACGCCTGTGTACAATCGCATTTCCGTTGTGGAATAAATTAACATTATTTTAGTCATCGGGAACTAAACAATTTACTATGACCGGGGAGAGTGGTGGGATTTTTTTTTAAATTTTTTTTTAAAGGAATGCATGCAAACAAAGTTCTCCAAATTCCTTTCCCTCTCTCTCTCTCTCTGTCTAAAGCAAAAGTAAATCACAGTCGAGACGTTGAATTTTGTGTTGTTTTTCTTTTTTTTTAATTTTATGCGTCGAAACGTGTATGCAGCACTTACGTTTGCATTTTTCGGTGACCTTGAAATTATATATGTATACAAAACACCTAGGGGTGTGTGTGTGTGTGTGTGTGTACAAACGGTTTTGGATCGGATTCAATAAAAAAATAACAGCCTCTCCTGGTGGCTCGCCGTCAGCATGCGCCAGCCCCTCTTGATGCTCAGGTATTGTAATATCGCACGTATACAAATGATGAGACCTAGAATGCACATATTAATCCACCGTGAGATAAAACAGTTGGCAGCACGTTTAATTTTCAATGATGTTTCGAGCAGACAAAAAAAATTCACATTTTATTCTCGCCGCGGCCGGGGTGTTTTCTTGTCCTTACATTGGCACGTCGTGTTTTTGATAATAATGATTGACGTTTGTTGTTAACCTATTATTTCAATCAAACGCTGTCAAATAATGGGCGCGTTCGTCAGAATTTTCAACTTTCAACATCAGGCATGTCAAACACGCGGCCCGCGGGCCTCACGCGGCCCGCTTACAAGTTGTCTGCGGCCCGGCAAGGTTGGTATCAAATATTAAAAAAAAAATTATATACAAGGTAAAAATAATTATTTTTTGTTTAGTTTCAATTGTAGTTTTTCTTTTTGTAATGCGGCCCGCGGCTTGTAACCTCCATTTCGGCGGCAACTTCAACACTTGTTTCTAACACCAATTAGTCTAATTTGTACGATTGTTAAGCTTGAATTACATTATACTTTTTCCGTCTTTTTTCGTCTAGATTCTCGTTAGATTTTGCTTCGAGACAATCTAGTATGAATGTAATTCAGAAAATTCCATCCAATTTCCGTTCAAGTTTCTTGAATAGAAATATGCAGCCGGTCCTATTTTCCGTTCGATATTGGTCCAAGTTCGGTACTGCCAACGACGAAAAAAAAAACAACAAGCATGAGTTGTTTGTGCAAGCAACATAATCTACATAACCTGGTGACCGGTTGATGTTTTCAATTTTATTCATTTTTAGAATCTCAACTCTTAACCTCACTTGGACTTGGACACGCGAACACAAATACTTTTTATTTAGTGGGTTGGTAATTACGTCGTCCGCTAGCGGCGCCCTCTATATCGAATGCAATGAACTATAAATCGAAAGCAAAACTTGAACAAGAATCTAGATGGAAAAAGTATAATGTAATTCAAGCTTAAAAATGGCAACCGCTGGACGAACTTGTTCAGTGCGTTCATCAGAAAATACCCCAACGGTTGGCAGTAAACACCCAACTGTTTAGTCTGACGAACGCGCCCAATGTTTTTACATCTGGATTATAAAACACAACATAACCAAAAAAATGCAATGACATAACTTTTTGACTACCGAAAAAATGTCACACTTACAAAACCTAGTTCGGTTAGAATAAAATGCGAACAGAGTTTATGTACATTATTGTTAAATAAATTTAAGATTAATTTAAAGGTAGCTGCCAGCTATTTTCTACTTTTCGATTTTGTCGCACGAATCAACAAATTTTGCTCTGAATATTTTCGTACGCATTCAAACTCACCAAAGGTCATAATGAGCCACCACAGCCAATTGTTGTCGCGCGATGCTAGGTCGGTCGAGTGTTTCACTATTAAAGTCCACTTTGCCAACGACAATCCGAAACCTGAGAGCGCTCCGTACCGCGAGGCGATCGTATGGCAGAAACACATCAGCAGGAGAAATCCGATCCAGTTAAAAATAAATGCCACTGAAATGTATAATATTTATGGCAATGTTGATTTCGATCAGTTTTCCCCGATCGGATTTAAATTAAAGGAAAGTAAATGATATGTTTCTCCGAATCGAGTCAATTAAGATTTAAAAACACAAAGAGGTTATTTTTCGCTTGCTGTCAAATGTCAATAAATAATCACTGAAGGTACTTGGTGGAATAAAAAAATGATAGATGGGGCTGAAGATATTCTAGACATAATTATTTTGTTTATTTTTAACTTTCTGTAAATTTGATCAATTTTCCCTAAGATTTAAATTAAAGGAAAGTAAATTAAATGTTTCTCAAAGTCGAGTAATTAAGATTTAAAAACACGGAGAGGTTATTTTTCGTTTCCCGTCAAATGTCAATGAATAATCACTGAACGTACGTACTTATTGCAATAAAAAAATAATAGATGGCGCTGAAAATATTCTAGATATAATTTCAAGGTTATTTTTTGCTTCCTGTCAAATGTCAATGAATAATCACTGAACGTACGTAGTGGAATAAAAAATTATAGATGGCGCTGATGATATTCCAGATATAATTTTAAGGTTATTTTTCGCTTCCTGTCAAATGTCAATGAATAATCACTGAACGTACGTAGTGGAATAAAAAAATGATAGATGGCGCTGAAGATATTCTAAACATAATTATTTTGTTTATTTTTCGCTTCCCGTAAATTTGATCAATTTTCCCCGAGATTTAAATTAAAGGAAAGTAAATTAAATGTTTCTCTAAGCCGAGTTATTAAGATTTAAAAACACAGAGAGGTTATTTTTCGTTTCCCGTCAAATGTCAATGAATAAGCACTGAACGTACTTATTGCAATAAAAAAATGATAGATGGCGCTGAAGATATTCTAGATATAATTTTAAGGTTATTCTTCGCTTCCCGTCAAATGTCAATGAATAATCACTGAACGTACTTATTCGAATAAAATAATGATAGATGGCGCTGAACTTATTTTAGACATAATTTTTCTGTTTATTTTTCGCTTCCCATAAATTTGATCAATTTTCCCTAAGATTTAAATTAAAGGAAAGTAAATTAAATGTTTCTCAAAGTCGAGTAATTAAGATTTAAAAACACAGAGAGGTTATTTTTCGTTTCCCGTCACATGTCAATGAATAATCACTGAACGTACTTATTGCAATAAAAAAATGATAGATGGCGCTGATGATATTCTAGATATAATTTTAAGGTTATTTTTCGCTTCCTGTCAAATGTCAATGAATAATCACTGAACGTACGTAGTGGAATAAAAAAATTATAGATGGCGCTGAAGATATTCTAGACATAATTTTTTTGTTTATTTTTCGCTTCCCGTAAATTTGATCAATTTTCCCCGAGATTTAAATTAAAGGAAAGTAAATTAAATGTTTCTCCAAGTCGAGTTATTAAGATTTAAAAAGACAGAGAGGTTATTTTTCGTTTCCTGTCAAATGTCAATGAATAATCACTGAACGTACTTATTGCAATAAAAAAATGATAGATGGCGCTGAAGATATTCTAGATATAATTTTAAGGTTATTCTTCGCTTCCCGTCAAATGTCAATGAATAATCACTGAACGTACTTATTCGAATAAAATAATGATAGATGGCGCTGAACTTATTTTAGACATAATTTTTCTGTTTATTTTTCGCTTCCCGTAAATTTGATCAATTTTCCCTAAGATTTAAATTAAAGGAAAGTAAATTAAATGTTTCTCAAAGTCGAGTAATTAAGATTTAAAAACACAGAGAGGTTATTTTTCGTTTCCCGTCAAATGTCAATGAATAATCACTGAACGTACGTAGTGAAATAAAAAAATTATAGATGGCGCTGAAGTTATTCTAGACATAATTATTTTGTTTATTTTTCGCTTCCCGTAAATTTGATCAATTTTCCCCGAGATTTAAATTAAAGGAAAGTAAATTAAATGTTTCTCTAAGTCGAGTAATTAAGATTTAAAAACACAAAGCGGTTATTTTTTGCTTCCTGTCAAATGTCAATGAATAATCACTGAACGTACTTATTGCAATAACAAAATGATAGATGACGCTGAAGATATTCTAGATATAATTTCAAGGTTATTTTTCACTTCCTGTCAAATGTCGATGAATAATCACCGAACGTACTTATTGGAATTAAAAATATAATAGATGGTGCTGATGATATTCTAGATTTAATTTTATTGGTTATTTTTCTCTTCCTGTCAAATATCAATGAATAATCACCGAATGCACTTATTGGTATTAAAAAAATTATAGATGGCGCTGATGATATTCTAGATTTAATTTTAAGGTTATTTTTCTCTTCCTGTCAAATGTCAATGAATAATCACCGAACGTACTCATTGAAATAAAAAAAATGATAGATGGCGCCGAAGATATTCTAGATATAATTTTAAGGTTATTTTTCTCTTCCTGTCAATGTCAATGAATAATCACCAAACGTACTCATTGAAATAAAAAAAATGATAGATGGCGTTGAAGATATTTTAGATATAATTTTAACGTTATTTTTCCCTCCCCGTTAAATATCAATGAATAATTACTGAATCATTGACATTTGACAGGAAGCGAAGAATAACCTTAAAATCATATTGCACAACAAAAAATTTCAGATCTATTGAAAAAAAATGCGCTTGTTGCCGGTTATGTTTGATGTTTATCAGACGCAGTATAATCCAGAGTTCACTGAATATTGATTAATGCATAAACGTTCACATGATCTAACTTCGTCCTTGAGCTCTACAACCTTACGTGGGTTTTGCCTTGCCGATTTAAAACAACACTATTTATCCCAAAAGATTACAATTTATAATTAGAACATGAACGTTGCTAGGCAGAACGAGCTCCGGTCTGTGTCCGGATGGCAGAATTATAACCTAAAAGCTTTTAATCGTATGACAATTATAACCTCAAATCTTTTAATCGTATGACTTAATTATAACCTCAAATCTTTTAATCGTATGACTTAATTATAACCTAAAATCAGGCAGAACGAGCTCCGGTCTGCGTCCGGATGGCAGAATTATAACCTAAAAGCTTTTAATCGTATGTCAATTATAACCTCAAATCTTATAATCGTATGACTTAATTATAACCTAAAATCATTTTTGATATAAAGACAACTCAACCCAAGTTTGAGAACGATTACCGTCTAATTGAAACTAATCGCGTAAGGTTAAATAAAAGTGGTATAAAAAAGTGAAGCGTTTTCTTTATGTCTAAATTGAAAATGTACCATGAAGTGAACGCCTCCAAGATTCACGAACTAAAATCTTTTAATCATGACTTAATTATAACCTAAAATCTTTTAGTCATATGACTTAACCTCTTCACGCTCAGGTGAAAAAAAAGAAAATAAAAACATTGTACAAAAATTTTTTTTCTTTAGCGCCATCTATGGAATATTTTTTTGCATAAATGGGTAAGTTTGTGACTGAAATAATATTTCGTAGAAAAGGGTAACAACAAGAAAGAAGTAATTGTTCATCAACTCTGGGATTAAATCAAAGCAGCATGGGCGCGAAGTGGTTAATTATATGTATTAATATTTCTATCCATAAACATTACATATCGAAGTGTTCTGACATTGCAGACCTCCACGAGAAGATTAAATTGGAAAATACACTTTCCATTGCAAGGCTAAGATACAGTTGAAGAAAAGGATTAACTGCTTGCCTTACTAGTGATTCAGTGATTCAAATTGACCGTTTTTGGTAGAAAATATTGTAAGACAATGGATAGATCGACTTGTTTTATATTTCGGAAGTCGCGGAATCCAAACTAACCTCACAAAAAAAAAACAATCCGACCCGATTTACCGAGTATAGACTACGTACAATGTAAACCACAGTATGCTTACCGAAGAAAGCGGTATAAAACATGAAATCTGTGCCGAGCAAACTGGTGTCTACGTCATCGTTGGCCTCGGCGTCGATGGCTAGGATCCTCTGTCCTGGCTGCCGGTACTCCGGCCCCTAAACCCGAGGATTAGATTAAACACTCCACCCCCGGTATCAAGCACGTTATACTTTACTCTCGTCTGCGGTATCGGATGGTTGACCGACTGGCCCTCGAGGCTCTTCTCGCGCTGGACCTCCTCGTAGGTGGGCAGTTTCGTGGCGACCTCGTAGGGCGGCGGGGCGGAGAAGTCCGCCTTCGGGGGCGGGATGTCGTCGGTGGAGGAGCCCACGACGAAGCCGATGTGGGGGTTGTGCTGCTGCAGGACGGCAGCTGTGACCCCGATTTCTTCGTGGGGTCTCTGCAAATTCTACGCGCGGGGATTAGAGGTTGTCGGTTGGGCGCTCTCGGTTTACATTACCACGTCGGTTAAAATGTTGGGGTCCGGGGGGTTCCTGTCCATTTTCTCCACGGTGATTTCTCTCCTGGATTTACTGTTATTGTCCCTTATCTCACACACACACTCTCTAACGTCACAAAAATGAATTAAAATGGCCGCGCGGTGTTGACGCTATCTTCCACGCATCGAGCGCAAGACATGTAAAAATTGATAAGTTTTACGTTAATTCACTGTTATAATTTAGATAAAGATCATTTTAGTAAACTATTAGTGTTCACGGATAATTTTAGTAAACTATTAGTGCTTACGGATAATTTTTATTTAATCAAACTTTTGTTTTGTGATAATATTGACGTTTGTCATGGTATTTAAAATAAAATTTAATTTTCTAATTAGGTCCTAATGATGCTAAATTATGACTTATATATAGTGTCGGGTATAGTTTTGTTGCAGTAATTTTAGTTGATGGTGTGATGTGGCAACGCCGTTTTGCGGTGAAAGTAGCGTCTGACATTCAGAGAAATAACCTTGAACTATTGCGTAATTTCGCGGCCGACCACTGTGGCAGCAGTGTTTTTGCCGCTTGTAAAGTTTATTTAAAAAAATAATTTTAATGCTATAAAGTAGTAAACATTAAATTTTATTCTACTTCTACTTGATAATTGCTTCCTCCACTCAAGAGCTGTTCGTTATATAAATACATTCATTTGTACATAACAGAGTATAGCGTCATTCTGAATTGTGCATTTTTTCGAGCGACAAAAAAAAATATAAAAACAATTGCCACAAACTTGAAATTTGCAAAATATACTCAAAATTAATTCTTGTTTTTAATACCCTTTTACTAGATTCCGGAAAATTGCACGAGAAGAGAGTATAGTGTCATTCTGAAGTTGAGCATTTTTTCGAATGATAAAAAAATATATAAAAAAAATTGCCACAAACTTGAAATTTTCAAAATTTACTCAAAATTAATTCTTGTCATTAATACCCTTTTACTAGATTCCGGAAAATTGCACGAGAAGAGAGTATAGTGTCATTCTGAAGTTGAACATTTTTTCGAATGAAAAAAAAAATATAAAAACAATTGCCACAAACTTGAAATTTTCAAAATATACTCAAAATTAATTCTTGTTATTAATACCTTTTTACTAGATTCCGGAAAATTGCACGAGAAGAAAGTATAGTGTCATTCTGAAGTTGAGCATTTTTTCGAATGATAAAAAAATATACAAAAACAATCGAATACGAGCTCTTATGAACATTTTTCAACCAATCCAAAGGTTCGATAGTGAATCTATTATTTCGATAGAAAGAGGTGGACTATTGTTAATTACGATTTGTAAACAAATCATTAGCAAGATTTCGACATTATTGAGTATTTTGCAAATGTCACAAACAGGGGCGCGACAAGCCTTTTAGACACCGGCAGATCCAGAAGACTTATTAAAAAAATTAATGAAAAATTGAGTAACACAAAATAAACATAAAATATTTGAAAAACTCGCTTTTTGACAAATAAATATCGCAGGAAGTTACCTGGTGCTTACATCACCAGTTTTTGATAGTATCTGGGTTCGTTGGTTTGCGCCAAATCGTAATAATTGCAACAGTTCCCGGTGGCAACCCTACTATTTAGCCGCGTCGCGCCGAAATGTAGTTCTGGTCTCGACCACCAAATTTCCTCTCCCCGCGCGCACTTATCTATCATTCCGCGGTTCGCGCGAGTCCCGCGGTGGCGCCACACGAAAATCTCGCCGCAACAAAAAAGCAACAGTTGACTGTGCGCCACGGTGGTGCGAGTGCGTCTCGAGACCCATCGTTCACGCGGCTTTAATCTCATCAGGACGTTGTTTTCGCGCAAAACGGACGAAACTCTCTGACCCGACGGTTTCTGTGATAACCCGCGCAGTGCGCATACGCTCGGCCGAACTTGCATCCACTTCGTAAGTTCGGTTTTCCTAGTTTGTGCGCCCTTTTGTTGTTGTTGCAAACGAACCCACCGGAATGGAACGTTGTTGAAAGGTGAGCGTTCCCGTCTCTATCTTGTTTATTATTATGCACGCGTCGCCAGGCGATAACAGACACACGATATCGATGTTTGAGGCTGGTTTTGTTTTCGGTTTCGGTTTGTGGATTGTGAGTTGGGCCACGCTGGCCTCGGTTTGTTGTTAGATAGGTAAACTGCACCATTCGCCAGGAGGACTGTATTTTTTAAGGGTGGTATTTAACACGTTGACTGCCAACAACGAGAATACTCGTAGTTTTCTAATGCAGTTTGCAGGCCATGGCAGTCAACGCGTTAAAAACCACAGAGAAGTGTTAATGGCAATACTGTTGAATGACAACAAAATTATAATAGGTTATGATTATTGGATGAAGTTGATATTTTGGGGAAAACTCATACCTCTTATAGTTTGATCAATGGATCTTAGCCTGTGCGTCATTACCGAAGATTAAATACGACATATGTAGACATATGATTGCGTCTAATTTAACTTATCGTAGAGAGAGTAAACGCATGAAAATGTTCAGCTATAGTCTGTTCGGTGGAATCTGGCGGCTGAGGTCGTAAAACGGACCAACGCACCCTCGAAGAAAAGGTATGGGTGGTTCGTCTAATTGCATCCGATACATTTATTACTGTCCTTCGCTCCTATTGGTATACGCACATTTACACCAATACTTCTCAACAAAGATTGGTTTGAGATAAAAAATATTACGTCCCCTACTTACCGAGCTCTGATGCTCTTTTACGACCACAACCGCCAGATTTCAGAAAACGGGCTATATCTATGACGTGCACGCAAAGATCCATTGATCAAAGTATACCATCAGTTGGTTGGGTAAGCTGTATTATCCGTCTGTAGAACTGTATTATTTAGAGATGAAATTGAAGAAAAAAAACACAGAAACGTGTTAATGACAATACAGTAGAATGGAATACACGTTTTTTTGGATGAAGTTATTATTTTGGGGATACTTCTTCAATGAGAGTTCCGCCAACAATCCTATCTTCAGTTGAAAGGGTTAGCTTTACTATCCGCTAGTAAAATTGTGTTATTTATAGGTAAAATTGGAAAACGTAGAGTTGCAATACCGGATGTCCATTATAAATCTTGCTGTAGAATGACAACAATGGCAGTTTTCGTCTTCAGTGGGTGAAGTAAACTGTAGATGTAAATCCAGAGGGAAGGATAATCCATTACGGATAATATTGAAGATTGATATTTAAAATTTCAGTTTTGACGGACGCCATTTTTCTTGCGGTAAAGTTGTCAAAGTTTTATTCAGCAAATTTTAAAGATATACTTTCTAGGAATAATCTGTCAGAGTTTCATGTAATTGTCGTATTGGATACGGAAGTTATAATCATGTTACTGCAGAAAGTCGTTTTTTGATCTTAAAATTACAGCCATTTTTCTTGCAGTGAAATTGTTAAAGTTTTATTTAGCAAATTTTGAAGATATACTTTCTAGGTATAATCTGTCACGAGTTTCATGTAATTGTCATATTAGATATGGAAGTTATAATGGTAGATTCCATGTAAAGTTGGATGGTTAAACTGTACTATTAGCCAGTAGAATTGTAGATGGGTGCAATTTAAATACCAGAGACGATTGAAACAGGATACCCTCACTTGTTGCAGATGCCTTAAATAACTTAATATAAAACGAATGTGTGAAGTGCCGCCACAGGAAGAAATCCAGTTTATTCGGTCTTTGGACCTTTCAAGAGTTTGTTTTCCAACAGGATGACGCACCCGCTTCGAATTTTATTCATGAAATATCCTCGGAGAAAGCAATCCAGCCTGTCCGGACTATTGAACTGAGGTATTTCTGTTGTTTTCAAATGATTAATTCGATTTTAGCAAAAGTTAGTTTTTTTAGCAGGATGGCGCACTGTGTCAAATTACTCCTGAAATAGCCCCACAGAAAGAAATCTAATCTGTCCATTTCTGCTCTTTTAAAATGATTTATTTCATTTTACGGAAAGTTAGTTTTTTAGCAGGACGGAGCAATCTAATCTGAGTTCTACCTTTTTAAAATGATTATTGAGCAAGTTTTTTTTTAGCAACTGCCTGCAATTCGGTTGAGTTGTATTAATTTTACTCTTGAAAGGAACCGCAAAAAGAAATCTAAAAGAGATAAATCTGTCGATGGCGATCTTCCAAACGATTAACCCCGAAGCTGTAGATATAAATACTGTCGAATATTTAGTGCTGCAATTGAATTGGTAATTTATAAAATTTAAAGAATTTTCAAACATGCGTAGTATAATGTTAGAAATCGATTAACATTTGTTATTGCTTTTCTTCATTACAATAAACACTGTCGAGTGTTGTTTTACACTTGAATTATGCATTAACACGTAGTAAATACTCGTAACCGTTCTTTTGTCTTCCACTCTATGCATTCTTTTGATTTTCATTCCGCGTACGATTGATTAATTGAAGGGAATCGTCCTCATAACAATATCTCCTTTGTAAGCTTCTTGCCATTTTCATCTGCGCCTGGTGTGGTCTGCAGCCTTGTTAAGAGATCGCATAAGTGCATCATTTGAACTACTTTTTTTAATATTGCAAATATTATTATATGACTTCAGGATAGATTATGATATAGCCCGTTCTCTGGAATCTGGCGGCTGTAGTTGTAAAAGAGGGCCGGATCTCGGGAAGTAGGGGACGTAATATTTTTTTATCTCAAACCAATCTGTTGAGAAGTACTGGTGTAATAAATGTATGGGATGCAAGAAAAGGTATTGGTGGTTCGTCTACCACCAATACCTTTTCTTCTCAGGGCGAACCGACCGTTTTACGACCTCGGCCGCCAGATTCGAGGGAACGGGCTATATCATAATCTATCCTAAAGTTATATAATAATATTTATAATACAGATATCATGGACATGAACTACCAATTTCGAAGATTTGGTGGAATGACATGTAAATAAAGACTTACGAGGAACTCTAATTTATTTACAAAAACATTCCAATCCTCTGTAATTATTGTATGTTTTCCGATGGCATTTGAAGATAACGAATAAACAACAACTGTTATTATTTAGATCGAAACGTTTGTATCGCATTTCTCCGTGTAAGTAATGCGCCATTATGTGTCATTCCGGCAGTAAACAGCGACCGGTAATTTATTTATTTGCATACGGGCACGAGCCCAAACTGTGCCGAATCGTATAAACAGTAAACGCCGTTCTTAACGAGACGCACGTTTGTTTCCAGCAGGCGGCGGCAACAGCAGCAGCGGGAGAATAAATAGTGTCCGCCGATTGTTCTTCGGCACGGCTTCGGGCCCGCGCAGAGTAAACATTCGTCTGGAAATAGAAAGCCCTGGCATAAAATTAGAACTGAAAATCTCCCCCGATTATGTCGTTCGTTTCGTCGACTTCCTGTTATTAAAATTAATGGGCGCGAAAATACCGGCGATTCTGGCACAATCCGGATTTATTGGGTAACGTCAGGGTCGTATATCTACATTCGAGATGGGCTTTAGAAAATGCATAACTCATAAATTGATTGAAACAAAATTGATGTGTATAAAAAGGAAATGAACCGCAGTCGTCTGCCTGGCGTGCTTAAAACAGAAATTAATCGCAGTCACGCGCAGGTCACTGATTATACGAATAATTTCATCCTTAAGTGGATTATTCTAACCAAGCGGACGTCTATCCACACAGCGACAAGTGGCGGAGTTTTAGCTGGTATACCCTTCAGGGACTCCAACCCTACCCCGCTACGGGGGTGTCTATAAAAGATTTCTCGTCCACACATAAAAAAATGGATTATTTCTTATAGACCTGGCTTTTCACGTAAATAATTCAAAGGTGATAAATCACATCATCTCGCTGGCCAATTAACATCACCATTTCTGCTGATAACACGTCCAAGAAATTTGGTACGCAATAAAGTTATTGTTTCATTAGCACAATGAGTAGCTCCATCCTGTTGAAACCAAATGTTCTCTACACCATTATTCATTATTTCAGGCCACAAAAATTAGGTCGACGTATCGATCACCATTGACAGTTACAGCTTCATCGGCAGCATTTTGCAAGAGTTAGGTCCAAATACATCACCTGATCATAGTGACTCGTTTAGGACGCGGAAATTGAATTAAAACCGCCGACTCCGATCGCCAATAATGGAACGGGGGCAAAACTGTCGTCTCACGTGGTGCCGCACTAATGCAATTGGTATTTCTTGCCGCCGGCCATTTATTTTTAAACTGGACGATGCAGGTGAACGCCTTCCCGACCGCACATTAAGATAACGACGGAGATACGAGTTTTATTCGTGGCAAGAGTGTCACCGATCTTAGGAAAGCTTTCAATTATATGAAAAAGATTGTAGAAACAAAAAAAAAAGTTTTCGTTTGACAGAAATAAAACTTATTTTATTTCGCAGGCGACTGTTCAAAGTCTTTACAAGATTCAAGATGTAGATTACGTATCGTATTTTTGGTTGATTGCCCAGAGACTATTGATAGTAATTTACGTAACAAGTTCCGAAAGTGATATTTTACGGGATGAGTAGGAAGTTCCTGCGAGTCCCGTAAAATCACTTTTGGAACGAGTTACGTACAATATTTTTTCTGCAGCCGTTTTTTTATGTTAAAAAAGTTAAAACACACACGAATGTTATATGACATGCGCTGTCATAATTAAATACGAAGTTCATGTTTTTGTCAAGGCCGCCTACATATATACGCAAAATCGTCCCGAAAGTAACAAAAAGCGTCCCGAAAGTAAATAAATCATTCCGAAAGTGAAACAAAATCGTCCCGAAAATAACTACTTTCGGTACGATTTATGTAAAGGTGGTACTTTCGATTTAATAAATCATACCGAAAGTTTTATTTTCGGGACGGCTGCAGAAAAAAGTCTTTGTAATACTCACGTTGTAGATTACGAAAAGTATCACATTTTTGGTTGGTTGAAGATTTTACCGTCATATCGTTCAAATGCCCAAAACCGCCGCACAGGCAAATTTACGATACGTTGACGTGTGCAATTGCTAGATTGGGGGGTTTTCCCCCAAAATGGGGGTAAATTATTGTTTTGGGGTGTATTTTTTTTATTTTTAGGCCCGAATTTTTGATTTTCTGTCCTCTATTTCAACCTGAAATATTCAGTTTTATGCCTGATTTTTTTGCCGGTATTTTCGAGTTGTGGATTTTTTGTTCTTTATCTTTTTTTTAAACATGTTCACGTTTCTGGTTGGCAATTTATTTTGAGCTAGAGTTATTTTTGGTGCCGAAATTGCCAAATTATTTTTCTTTTACTTGAATTTGTAAGTTTTTCGGTCTGCATATTTTTATTTTTTATACCAGGCATTTTATTTTTTGTTTGTTTATATTTTAGATATTTGGTCTGCATTATTGATTTCTTTGTTTGTTCTAACTTTTAGAGTTTTTGGCCAAAATATTTTGACTTTTTAATAGGTTGTTGAAATTTTCTACATTTTTCATTTTTCGATTTTTTTAGTTTTTGTATCTTAATTATTAATTTTCGAGCGAATTTTTGATTGTTGATTTTTATGGGCGACTTTTGTTTTGTTTTGAGCGTATTTTCGAGTTTTTTGTACTGAGTTTTTGATTGTTTGCCCTTCATTTTAGATTTTTTTAACCTGAATTATTATTTTATGGCCGATTTTTTTTTAAATTACTTCCGAGTTTAGAGTTTCGGTAATTTATTTTGGGATAAAGTTTCATTTTTTTATTTTTTACATCAGGATATTTGATTGTTTGCCTATATTTCTGTGTTTTTCATTTCTTTGTTCCAAATTTTAGTTTTTGGCCTATAAACCAACATTTTCGAATATTTAGTTAAAATTTTCGTTTTTTTTTTCTGGTCTTCATTTTTTATTTTTGCCGAAAGTTTACGATTTTTGGTCTAAATTTTCGATTTTTTGCCTATATTCTTGGTTTTTTTTAACCTTGATTATAAATTTTAACCAGCGAACTTTTGATTGCTCCATACTTTAGAATTGTTGATTTTTGTGTGCGAACTTTTGGCCAGTATTTTCGAGTTTCTTTGGCCAAATTTTTTATTTTTTGCCCTTCATTTTAGATGTCTTAACCTGAATTATTGTTTTTATGGGCGAATTGTTTTAATTATTATTGAGTTTAGAATTTCGGCAATTTACTTTGAGGTAAAGAGTTTTGGGGCTGAAAGTGGCAAATTTTCCTTTTGCTTGAATTTTCAATTTTTAGCCTGCATTTTTATTTTTTAGACCGGGGTTTTTGATTTTTTTGGCCTATATTTTAGATGTTTTTGGATTTAGTTGAAATGTTTTGAATTGTTTTTTGACTGCATTTTTATTTTTCAAGAGTTTTCAATTTTTAATTTTTTACCAATGTTTTTAGTTCTGTTACCCTAATTATTAATTTTAATGTTGTTTAATTGTTGATTTTAATGAGCGAATTTTTGGTCGTTAGTTTTTGATTTTTTTGCCCTATAATTTAGATTTTGCAGACTGAATTTTTGATATTTTTGGCTTGTACTTGGTTTTTGTATTCATTTTAGGTTATTGATTTGATTTGAAATGTTTTGTTTTAGTGGTTGTTTTAAGATAAAACTAATGTACTTTGATATTTAGATAGAAAATACAGACAGAATTTTCAAATATTTCGATTCGATTTTTGATTTTATTTTCGAAAATTTTCAAATCAAAAAAATAATTTTTATATAATACTTTGGCCCGGAACGAAACTGATCACCCGGTATAACTAGAACTGTTTGGAAATTATGAAAAAAAAATGCGAACAATTTTAATTAGTTAATTAGCGATGCTTTCCGAAAAATTAAAGAATTATTTTAATTATTTGGAGGATACCACAGCACGATTAAATATTTTTTTTTAATTTTGGCCTTTTTTACTACCTACATATTTTCGGAAAACGAAGTTCTTCTATCCATGGGGTATTATTTGGGGTGAGTATTTTATGCGAGGGATATTCTGGGGGGGTTTTATGAAATATTTGGAGAAAATTAAAAATTACTCCTGGCGACACTGGACGTGTGAGAGCATTTTTTTCTCTCATACTTTCCCCAGAATTTTTCGGTGTGATGGTGGGTGGGCGACGGTTATTGTGTAACACACTTCGAGTGCTTGGTTCTACTCTACGTCTCTTGCTGAAGGGAAATTTTCCACAAAATACAAGTTTTTTGAAATTTTCTTGAAATCGCCGAGCAATTGTATCTCCACGAAGATCTGTTTAGTAATAAAGCAGCTTCGTTTAGGACTTTGCTCAGCCCGTCTAATGTCTTCGATCTCACCCTTTAATTAGCAGGCATGGTACGTAAAAACGCCTATTTTAATTACCAGGCATGTCACGTTACGATAAACTCGCCTATAGTTGTACATTTCCTTACTTGATTGTAGATAAATAATAATAAAATAATATATACTGAATACTTGTTGTGCTACTTTCTTGATAAATAATATTGAAAAATACGATGGAATTAAATTATTATTGCACTGATGAATCAATATTATTTCATTTATCTACGATCAAGCAGCGGCGGCTCGTGGATTTCCTTAGGGGATGCAAAGACAAAGATGCCGCTCGTGCAGCATTACTTACTCTACAGTTTGACTTACAGTCAAATTTTCTTCCGTTGCCTCACCGCCGAACATCCACGAGCCGCCGCTGCGATCAAGGAAATTTTACATTAATCTGTTAATGTCGTTGACATCACTTACGGTTTGTTAACACATTGTTTAGCAGCAACATCGATGATACGAGTAAACACGCAGGTATTACCAGGTAACACATGTCTTGGGCGTTCAAACAATCCATCAAGCAAGCGAGCTCTCGTACGGGTTTCACTGTCTCGTAAGATCGCCGATGCGCAAACACCTGAAGACGATCATCGGAACTCCTCTCTAACTGTTGAAGCCCAATTATTGCTAATGACGGTGCGGTATTGTTAATGGCGCGAACTGTTGAGTATTGCTTTCCTGCGGAGGAGCAGGTGCCAAGGTCATTAATCTTTTGTCAGCTAGAGCAGGTATCGATTCCGAACGGAATTTAAATATCAGTGCCACATTTCGTCAGGTGAACAATAGGTCACTGGTATCGAGTACACGGATATAAAGATTACAGTTCTAAACCTTTTAAGAAAATCTCTATTTTACAAAGAGAGAAAACGAGAACTTTTTTATTCACTCGTGCTGGGCTAATATTATTTTAGAGCACACATTCCTCGCACGTTAATTAAACCGGTGAAAGGTAATTAATACTATTTTTGGGCCAGTAAAAAGGTCACCTACGCTCCGCAGATGTTCGAGCAACGTCGGAATAAAAAGCATATCAATATATCAAAAAAAGAGTGTGTGTATGCGTGACATATGGGTCGTTCCAAGTGAAATCACCTTTATTATTATATCGAGTGTACAACAAAATTGGCGACGAAGTTGGCATTGGAAATCTCAAGTCATGTCTGCGCGAAATTAAACATCTGACATGTCAACATGAGTACTTTACGCGTGCGCAGACATGACTTAAGATTTTCAGCGCCAACTTCGTCGTCGATTTTTGTCCATTCCAGCTAAAGTCTAGCCGCGCTACGAAGGCGTCTTGGACCGACCTCATTCGATACGTCTCGAATGCCTGAGGTTCACAATAAGCGTTGGGTTGTATGCATATTTATTTCCAAAGTTTTGTGTAACCTTTTAAGAACCACTGATTTATAAATAGGAGCCGATACTGCACCAATAGCTAGCAAGTAAAGTAAAGACTTTAGTGGAAGATTAGTTATTGCTGCCGTCGTGGCCACAGGATACATACAAAATTCCTTTCCCAGACATTTTTAGACCCTTAGCCCTTTAAATACTTACGTATTTGGTTTATGACATACAGTTCGATTCAGCACCTAACGAGCACACACCATTTCAGGGTTGGAAAACGCCTTCTTCGCGAGTTAAATAGGAGAAGAACAGTAACCGTAATTAAACATCAAAAATATTTACCGTTTAATTAAATTATCATAGTCCCAAAGGTGATTAAATCTACTGCGGGATTTTGTTATTTCACGTCTGCGTAATTATTTATGCAGATTAAAGCTTCGTTTGTGATTAAACGAGAATTATTCATGCGCGGGTGGGCGCCTTCGCAATATCCAGGTAACGAACCGATACATTGTTTCAGCGGGTTTCAGGGAAATACCCGCAACTTTACATAGAAATTCATAAACTGCGTTTATTGTCGCGGCCGTAAGCGTTTCAATAAATTTCCTGATTGTCGATTGGATTTATTTATGAAACTGAAGTATTTTAATTGCCGCGTTATTCGTTCTTTTACTTTAAACCCATTAGCGTTCGGGTCTGGAAGTGCATTGCTGCACAACCGCAATGGTCTGATAATCTACGGTTTTGTTGCGTCTCATGCACAACACAATTAGCGGCACGTGATGTTCGGCCATTTTGTATCGCTAAGGGTAAAAAACGGCGGCGTAATATCGTTCGATTTTTACCGGCGCGGAAAACGTAGGCACACGGTGGCAATCGAACGGACGGGCGCATGAATTCTCTGATCAGATGTGTGACTCACCGATTTGATTCATCTTTGGCACACTAGGAGTGTAACAGGTGCGAGTAATAGGGCGCACTATTCAGCCGTTTTCGAGAAAAGTGATTTATTTATTTCCAGTGTAATAATGTACTTTTTATGTAAATAAAACGTCAATGAGGGTTACCGACCCAATGGCGTATTGGTAAAATCTTTGCTTCGCAACTACAGGGTCCGCGGATCGAGCCTCGCTGATGAAAGTTAATTGATTTTCGTTTTTATAGTTTTTATAAATCCATGCATATTTAAATATGTCAATTTCAGAATCAATTCTATTAATTTAATTTTTAGGTGTAAAACAAAACAAATAAATTAAAAAAATCAATATTTGTATTTCCAGTCTTTTTTTATAAAAAAAGTTCTATACGCTATTCGGGTATTCGGGCGAGCTCATGCTGTAAGTTCTTAATTGTTAAACTATGTAAACTGTTTTGGTAATGACATCAATAAATGATTATATTATATTATAGAAAAAAGATTTAAAAAAAATACCGGAAATAAAAATATTGATTTTTCAATTTCCTGTTTAATTTGTTTAATACTTCTCCGAAAAATAAAATGAATATAATTTATTCTAAAATTAACATTTTTAATTATTTATGGATTTAAAAAATTATAAAAAAAAGAAAATTTACTGACGTAAATCAACGGGGCTCGATCCACGGACTTTGTGATTGCGAACCCGAGATTCTACCGATGCGCCACGGAGATAGGTGTTGTTTCGTTAACATAAATGGTACATAAACATATAGATAATAAAAAAACCCTTTTTTCTCGAAAACGGCTGAATAGTGCGCCCTATTACTTACACCTGTTATACTGCTAGTCATGACCTACACGTGTGCCAAAGATGGATCAAATCGGTGAGTCGCGCATCTGATCATCCCCTTGTAGGTGGTTTTTGGTTTTTTAAACAAAAAATCGCCAACTTAATAAAAAAATGGTGATGTGGCCATCATGGTACTTTCTCCGATATCATCATTTATATTTGCACTTTCATGGTTTATTTTCTTTTTAAATCATATTTTAAATGAACATCGAGCGTTTCATAGACTCGCATGAAACTGACGTTTAAAACGTCAAAATTATGAAAGATGGAAAAATTATACTTCAAATTCAAAAACTCAGTTTACTCAAAAACCAAAGGGAATTCGAAAAAAACTGATTCTTTATAAGTTGTTCATTTTGGCATTCTCTACAATTATTACTGATATAAATTTGCTGTAACTATTATCGTTTTATAATTATAAACCAAAAATGAAAAAAAAATAATAAATTTTTTTCTCGAATAAAAATGATTTTATGAAAAATGTTTTCAAACAAAATAATCTCATTTCTTTATTGTCTTCAATATTTGTTTAAATGTTTTTGTGATATTTTTCATATTTAAGAAATTATTAGCAAAAAACAAAAAACACTTAAGGTAAACACCCACTTCCGGTGTACGAAATTTTACCAAAAGCTTTTCAGTTCTCCGGATTATCAAATAAGACGTATGTTGAAAGTTTCATATCAATTGCTCTATTAGTTTTTAAGATACAGCGCGCACAGACACACACACACACACACAGACACAAAAATTTTTTTTCCAGAAATTGTTGAATTGGCATCTAGGGACCCCAAAACGGATATTTCCGTAAAAAAAATTTTTGAAAAAAAAATCACGATCACAATACTTTCTCGTACTTCGTAACGGAGAAAGTAACAAGTGTGTCAGTTCGGCGAAAGTTTGTAATTTATTATAGTAACACTACTGTTTGTAAAACGAATAGCACGGAAGAAATGGAGAGGGTGCAACGTATGTTTTACTCGCCTAGATCCCTACTAAATTTAAAAATGGCTCTGCATTTGCATATATAAACTATGCAACTTAAGACACATCAGTTTCCGGGTCGCATGAACATCTTTACCTCGGTTATATACTTTTTGCGTGGCAGTGAAAATTGTTTAAAAAAAAAAATATGAAAGCAGCAGTAATAAAATCCGCATTTGCAAATTTACAATTTCTCTAGACACCGTGTACACGTGATGAGTGTGTCATGTTCCGTGTCAACATCATATAACCGAGATTCGTGTACAATCTCATGGCCTATAAACAAGACACAAACACGCGCGCAATTTACCTAAACCTAAAAATTCACTTTCTAAAAACACAGAAGCAACAATGACAAGGCGGCCTTAAAAATTCCACTGGCGGTCTAACGGTGCGCGCTTATGTAAATTCGGATTACAATGAAGTAACCGGCGCGGGCTTCGAAAAAATTTCTCCACTGGATGGCGTTATGTAAATCGCGTTCGATTCAATAATATCCTGAAGTTAATTAGCGATCTTTACAGAGTAAACAAATGGATGGGCATTGTTGCATCGACCGGAACATGCGGAATATTTATGTCGGTCGTTTCGGTTTTTGTTTGATTTTCGGAATTTATTGCTGCCAGCGTGAGGGATGTACTGTTATGGGCGACTACGTGATTCATGGCTTTGGGTTTGGGTCGTTCGGAAATTTGAATAATCCGCGATTAGTATCTTATATTTATTTTAGGTTTTGACCCGAGATGGAGATAATTTCATTAAACTTAAAACTACACACAAAAAATAATAATTTAGAATTCAGAAAATTTAATTACAATCTGAGATTTACTTTGCTAGACACTGTTGTAGGCTAAAGTTTTTTGGGGCTACATTAAATAACGGTTACTAAATAACGGATTGTTTTATAATAACAGTTCTACACACTGTTGCAGACTAAAATTTTCTGAGGTTACATTAAATAACGGGTTGTTTTATAATGACAGTTCTAACAGTTACTCAAAAATAACTGTATCTCACTGACTTAGATTTAATTATTTCACCTTTACTTTTAGTTAAACACAAACACATCCGCCGCAATGAAAAAATATGTATTTCATGTTTACATAATTGTATATGGTGGCCAAAACTGCAAATAAATAAATAAATAAAATCACTATTTAACGGAGGAAACCGTTACGTGGGCTAATGAAGGTCTCTTTTATCTCCCTAATAAAAGGACCTAATAAACCATCACAAACACAACGGATCATGGAAATTTCCCACACGCCGTACACATCCTCACTTTATTATTTTTTTTTTGCAAACGAGGGGAGCTCGATTTCACAACATCCTGACGCACAATGGGCCGTATGCCGCACTTTTCGCATGAATCATCCGGAAAAGAATAACGAAAATTGTGTCCAGAAGGAGAGGGTGATTTGAGGTGTTACCCAACACTTATAATTGGTTTAAAGTAATGCCGGAGATATACGGACGTGTTATATAACCGCTGGGAAACCGTACTGCGACGAAATCAATGAGACGTGAAGAGAGCTCGCCTTGAAACGAAATGATTTTTACGTAAGGTCGTTGCGCCCAGGTATGATTTGTATTTTTTATGGATAATTGTTGGTGTGATCCGTATTCCGCTGCAGTGGGGTCGCCGTGTTCTATTTCGGTTGGCGCAGACGGAGGAGTCTATATCCGCGACACGAACAAGTGGGATTCGGGATTAGTCACGCCGACTGGCGTTATTCAGGTCTTCCTGGTGTCTGGACGGGCTGCGAATTGCTGCTAGTTTCGTCTGCTGGGCACGTATCCGTAGTACTCGAAAGGAAAACGGCTAGACATGCCGTTTAATAGTTATTTACGAACGGAAGACGGTGCGTAGTTTTGAAGCGCGAGCGACAAAACAATTTCAAAATATGAAACGAAGCAAGTCATGACGACTGCATGGCAAAACAATTTGACAGTTGACGTTTCTAAAGATTTGGAAGCGTGAAAATGGAAATAATGTGTACTCTGCCGTAAATTAGGAACGCCGCCAATTCAATAACACACAAGGGCCGCCATAATCTCAAGGTAAAAATTACAGTCACTGTAATTTTATTTGTTTGTGTCAATCTAGTGACAGTTTTTGCCGGCATGGGTGCAAACGAAGATGCGTATATTGCGTGTTAGAACCTGTTACCGACAAAATCGAAAGAGGTTTGTGTCCTGTTGCGACTCTTTTAAGCAGTGGTTATGTAAAAAGGATGCGGATGCTATAGGTATAGACGAAAATGTATTGCTCGCCTATATGTTGAAGCGTTACGTTTCTCTAGGTCCGTACGTGAAAATTTAAGTTCCGCCGTCAAGGACAATAAACACCACGAATGTTATCAGCCACGCACGGTACCTGTAACCATGGATGCAATGCTTAGTTACGTTGTCGGTAGCGGAAAAATATACATAAGTTTAGAAATACAGATGTGTTTTTATTTTCTCAACACAACTTATTAAAATCGGTATGCGAGACGAGGAGCATCTTAGGATCAAGACACCCCCAGAGTATTCTTCATCTGCTGCACACATGTCAACGATGCAGAGCCACGTTTTTTTTTTCGTTCGCAACGCACGCGTTTGCGTCAGCAAGACGGCAAGTTCCTGTTCTAATATTTATCGCGCGGTATTCTGAATAAAATACACCTTCATGTGCGTTGAATAATTCGTCGACGTAAGAGGTGGGTACCCTCGATTGCCTTAAATAAACCGCGATGTTGTGAAATATGTCTCCAATCATGCGAAAGTTTATGTTTTCCTGCATCCCTGTTGTGACATTGTTGCGATTGAATACGGTTTGTCGTTGAATGGATCCATGAGAGTCTCTCGTTAAATTGCCAAACTGTCACATAATCGTGACAATTAAACGCGTTTGCGAAAGTATTCTTGAAATTTTAGAAACTTGCGTTTTGGTCTGTCTCATTATCAATAATAACAAATAACTATTGTATATATTCGTAAATCCCGCCTGGTCCGCCATCCTAAAGTTTAGTTGAAGACTAACAGGTGGCGCTAAACGCAGTCTGGGCCAGCATAGGGGAGTGGGCCTTCTATAGATATATCTTTTCTATGCCCATCATGGGCTATCCCAGATGAGTATGCACAAATTTTTTTTTATTGACCAACCAGATCTGGTGATTTTTTGGATACTTGGTTGGATACTCCGATTGCAATTCTGACTTTTGCCTTCAAAATAAATTTGAGGTTATGTTTTCCATGTGGTTGCCATGTGCTTTAAAGATTAAAACAAAGAAATTATTATAAATTTTAAGAAATGAAGTGCATACTTACACAAAAAAATGTTGTTTGCATTATCGCCTTCGAAGGTTGAATTTTGTTAGATGTAAAATTCTTGTACGCATTTCTAATATATTTCTTTATAGTTTTTGTCACTTTATTACCACTTTTCCGACAAATAATTAATGGCATTAATATATCAATGTCATTACATGACAATCAGTAGGGAAAACCTTAGAAAAATAAATCCCAAATCTGGTTAGCCAATAAAAAAAAATTGTATACAATTGCGGATACCTTTGTAATCTAGTGCGTGTTTTTTTTTTCAAAAATGTATTCATGTAAATTGGGCTTCAATATTATTAAACGTCAATGTCAGATATGTCATCCGTTGGTGCTTTGCAAAACTTCACTTCGCGCGGGATTACGTTAAAATCCCTCGGTGGATCTGCACCAAAATTGGTGTTACGATCAACAATAAGTCGTTCTTTGAAAATACATGAAAATCTAAAAATACGCCTTGTCTAATTTTTGAGTTATTTAGAGCTCATTCAGCAGTTGATTTTCAAGACAGAACTTCACATCGAAGTGGATTACGTTAAAATTCTTCGGTGGATCTGCACCAAAATTGGTGTTAAGATCATCACTGTCATTCTTAAAAAATAAATGAAACTCTGGAAATACGCCATTTCTAATTTTTGAGTTATTTAGAGCTGAAGACAAATTTTTACATTGAAGCAATTTACGTTAAAATCCCTCGGTGGATCTGCACCAAAATTGGTGTTACGGTCAACAATGAGTTATTCTTTGAAAATACATGAAAATCTGAAAATACGCTTTGTCTATATTTTTAGTTATTTAGAGCTCATTCAGTAGGAGTTGATTTTCAAGACAAAACTTCATATCGAAGTGGATTACGTTAAAATTCCTCGGTGGATCTGCACCAAAATTGGTGCTAAGATCACCAATAAGTCATTCTTTGAAAATAAATGAAAATCTGAAAATACGCCATTTCTAATTTTTGAGTTATTTAGAGCTGAAGACAAATTTTCACATTGAAGCAATTTACGTTAAAATCCCTCGGTGGATCTACACCAAAATTGGTGTTACGATCACCAATAAGTCATTCTTTGAAAATACATGAAAATCTGGTAATACGCCTTTTGTAATTTTTGAGTTATTTAGAGCTGATCCAACTGAAGACAGATTTTCACATGGAAGTGCACCAAAATTGGAGTTGCCATTCTTTAAAAATACATCATCAAAGTTTACTCTTTAAAATCTGACTTTTTTTTAGCATGCACAGTCAACATCATGTTAACCCTTTGCACTCGCTCGGGCGAACCAGCAACTCGAGACGATTTCGGCTATATGCCGGAAGTGCTTTACAGGTACTTTAAAATTGGGAATAACTAGGAATGAAGACTTTGAATGACCTTGAGCGTGGCCTTGTATGTATATGAAGTTGCCTAATGTTCAGGCGTTGGTCTGTGTAGGGTGTGCCTCATTAAAAATCCTCAAAATCAAAACCATCAAAATGAAAATCTTCAAAATCAAAATCAAAATCTTCAAAATCAAAGTCCTCAAAATCAAAATCATCAAAATCTACAAAATCAAAATCTTCAAAATCAGAATCATCAAAATTGAAAAAAAAATGTTTCAAAAAAGCAAAACCCAAGTAACAAAACGAAAACTAGATAATCTGTCAATAGTATGGTGGACTTCGAGTGGATGCATCACACCTCCCAGGCGCCGTAGCAGCGCCGCTCGAGCGGACGCATCAAATCGTCCACGCCCCGGATTTTGATTTAATCAATTCCTGCTTACACTATTTACCAAACCACTGATGACAAGATTCGATCAATTCTGTTTAATGTCAATTAAGTAGGTTTCCTCGCCACCCATGCAAAAATGGCGCTCTCGTTGTTTTTTTTTTAATTTTTTATACAAATATAGAACTATGTAAACAACATTTATATTTGTCTCAGTTTCGAAGGCAAAACCAGTTCCGAACAATGGCGCTTAAGTCAATCTGGTAAGTGTACCGCAAATAATTTAGCAGCTCTCCTTCATGCCCCAGATGTTTACCAGGCAGGCGTGAACTTAAAAATTCAACAATTACAATTGTTTACAAAAGGCAACGCATGTAACGAGCCGTCGTCGGTCGTCGTTTCACCGCAATTTTCGAATTACTCGCCTCCGTACCCGAAAATTGCGAATGAAGACATTTTCGAAACCTTGTCGCACGTGTTTTTTATTCAGTTGCTTACAAATATAACATAAATAACATTCGGAACTTGTCGCACATGTTTCGTACTCGGTTTGACTACAGTTTACCTAATTTGCTTATAAATATATCCGCAGGTATATCTCGTCTGGTTTACCGTGATTGTTTCTTGGAAATGTGCAGGTGCAGGGATATAGGTGACTGCATTAATTTTGAAGGGTAACAGGTGCAAAAGTTGTACTAAAAATCGACAAGTAAAAGGCCAAGAGACACCATCGTCGGCATACAAGTGAAATCGACTAAATCCATGGCGGTCGTATGGCTCATTTGGTTAGATTTTTGAGTAGTAAACACGCACGACGGCCGGCGCGTCGTATAGCAGTTAAAGTATTGAGAAAGCCCATCATATAGATGAATAAATGAAAGCACCTTCTCCTGAAGTGTATCTTTTTGATCAAGGATGGTTGTAACCATTAGTATATCATTCATTAATACGATTTTGAACGTGACTGTCAAGACGTAGGCATTTTTTTTTCTCTGGCAAATCGATACTAGCGACATGCTACAACCGTTTTTGTGGCTAAGTAGGCCTTAACCAGTGACGGTTCGCGGGGTTTTTTCTGGTACGGCAGAGGAACAAGAGGTTCGGTCACGCAGCCAGCCGTCTCTGCAACTGACTCTACCTATCTGTATTACCACCTCTTGTTCCTCGGCCGTACCAGAAAAAACCCCGCGAACCGTCACTCGCCTTAATACTACTTTTTTTGACGCAGGCATAACGCTCGTTAATTCCTCGCAGATGAATAAATTAATGCTGGGTTTGAAGTACTACGACGGCCAAGGTCGAATCAGCCATTGTCTAACCGATCCCACACCAATAATAATTAGAATAACACGTTTGAACGTGTCTTCGACGGTTTAATAAATCACCCAGATATTTTGCACACTATATAAATGTATACAATCATTTCCCGTTATCTACACACACACACACACACAGATGGCAAACATTACGAAACCAATGTTTACATGCGAGCCAATATCACACGAGCGGCAACCAGAAATTGATACAATTATTAATTAGCACGTGCAATCATCTTTTTTTTTTCCTTTTTCTTTTAATTGTTCCACGTTTTGATTAATAGAGCGAATCGCTCAGCGGACCCGAGAGATTCCAACGGATAAGTCGAATGAAAAAAAAAATCAAACTGAATCCGCGCAGTGATAACACTGGCCAACAAAATTTTTGTTGCATTGATAACAGAACTTGTTCTTATATAATTTGTATATATAGTTAGCGGAAAGACAACAAGTAGTTTATATACAAGTCACACGTCTAATTATTGTTTTCCTTTCAGCGCGTTCGAGAAGAAATGTGTGTTTTCGAGGCGAAGAAGGTGACTAATTTCGAGATATTTACGCGGCAACTAATGATGCGCCCGTACACGCTAGCTCGGCACCTATTCAAAATATCAACAAACGGAAAACACCAGGTTATTCATAAGGTTTATTGCTACAAAAGTATGCTGAACTAAATTTAAATAAAACTGAAAAATGAGGCGAAAATTTTAGATGTTTCACGTTCAAAAATAATTTTCATCAGATGTATCGATAAACAAACGAATACGATATTTTCGCGCGCGCGAGTAATCGAATATCATCATTTCGTGTTGCAGTTTCCTTGAATTCGATCCGTCGCGTTCGGTTTGCCGTTCGTCATTTCTTGTTTGCGTCGATAACACCGGAGAAGGAGGGCGAGAGGAAGTGCAAGTATCACATGGAAATTTCGCCACGCAATCTTGTAACAATACGCGGGCGGTTAGGCGACCTCTGGTGATAAATCGACTTTCAATGAGATCGCGTGACGCGCTACGTGATATATTCCGTATCAATTACCGACGGGATTCATATTATTTCAAGGTGAACGCTTGTTGTTTATGAAATGTTGCTCTTTACGCAATTTGTTGTTAAATGCGGAATTTGTCGCGTGGGCACGGGATAAATATTATTGGTTGTTGATACCGAAATTCAAGTCAAGCTAAAGATGAGATCAACCAATTTCGGTTAACAATTTTAAAGCAGAGTTGAAACGAATCGTTGTTTAATCGCTTGTATCTCAGCGAGTCTGGGAATCAATTATTTCAATAAAGGGCTTAAATTATAAGCAGCTCTTTGATCATCGTGTTCGACATTTTGGCGCCCAATGCAGGACATGGGATACATATTATTGGTTATTGATACCAAAATTCGATCGACTTTGGAAATGTTAAGAGTCTTCTTTTCGGAACTAAAAATGAGGTCAACCAATTTTTAGAAGTTGAAACTAATCATTGTTCCATCGCTTGTATCTGAGTATTCAAATAGATTATTTCAATAAAGGGCTTAAATTATGAGCAGCTTGTTGATCATCGTGTTCGACATTCGTCGACGCGAAAAGAGCGTTACAAATTTGGCGCCCAACACGGGGCATGGGATACATATTATTGGTTGTTGATACCAAAATGCGATCGACTTTGGAAATGTTAAGAGTCTTTTTTTGGAACTAAAGATGAGGTCAACTAATTTTTAGGCAGTTGAAACTTATCATTGTTTCATCGCTTGTATCTAAGTATGGAAATAGATTATTTCAATAAAGGGCTTAAATTATAAGCAGCCTTTTGATCGACATTTCGTCGACGCGAAAACAGCGTTACAAATTTGGCTCCCAACGCGGGGTGAGAAAATATCATATTGTGCACAATCGTTGGTACTATTTTTTTTTTTAGATTCTTCAACAAGTGTTTTAACTTCACGTACGGTTTTATTAACATTTTTTGGGCGCAAGCATTTTAGTCATCATCGCTCAAAGCATCACCAAGGTCAGTGTCGTCCCCATCAACTGTATTACAAAAATATCTTTATTTACTTTGTCAATTTCTGACACTGTTATTCTCTTCTAAAGGTTGTAAAAGCTGATCAAAAACAGAAAATACTGTTACTATTTTACTACTTAGACCTTTTGTAGTATACAAAGAATACGCAATGCATTTTGGAGACGGCGTATGCAATGATTTTAATTATCAAATTGTAGTACTACCTGGAGAAATATGTATTTTGATTTTTCGCAATTGACAGAGGTTCAATTTTTTTTTTAAGTGGCTTCGTGTAATGAGAAACTTGACGGATTTAATTGTGCAGTTTCCGGAAAGTTGGGATTACTTTTGTTTGTCGGGTCCTCGCGATCGTTGCCGACGAATCGGAAAAGCGGAGCGCTTTCAATTAAAAAGCTCGGTGAGTGGCTTCAATTACGACGGGCGGAAATAAAAATTAAAAGGGCCCCGGATGGGTGGCTTCACCTTCGCCACGTTCCGTTCCGATAATTATATCCTGTTGACCAGTGATTTTCTACCATAGAAAAAATAAAACGAATCGTACAAAATCGAGAAAATCGATCAAAATGACAAAAGTATACGTATGTAGCAACAATTTGACATATAGAATATACTCTGTTCAATGTTTTATTTTTAACTAAGAAGGCCGTGATTTCATTTTATAAAGTTTTAGAACGAAAACTTGTAGTCGAAGCTTAAGTTACTTTTAGGTAAAATTGTCTTCTTTAATTTAAATTTAAAAAAAAAAAATTTATTTTATATTTTTTGAATTTTTTAAAATATTTTTTCATTTTTTTTTGTCAGATTCCTAACAACGTTGCCTAATTTATATATTAAATTTAAAAAAAAAAATTTTTATTATTTTTTAATTTTTTTTTGTCAGATTCCTAACAACGTTGCCTAATTTATATATTAATTTTTTTTAAATTTTTTTTTAAATTTATTTTATTTTTTTGTCAGATTCCTAACAACGTTGCCTAATTTATGTATTAAATTTTTTTTTAAATTTTTTAATTTTTTTTTGTCAGATTCCTAACAACGTTGTCTAATTTATATATTAATTTTTTTTTCATTTTTTTTAAATATATTTTAATTTTTTTTTGTCAGATTCCTAACAACGTTGCCTAATTTGTATATCAAATTAATTAAATTATCGCTTCAATTATGATGGCAACATTGCTCACTGTCATAAAATATAACCTCTTTTTTTAATATAACCCATTTTTTTTAAATCTCGTGACTTTTTACATTGGCTAACAAAACTGTCACCCTAACAGAGCCAACTTAGTTAAAAATAAAAATGGAACATAGTTTACTAATATGTTTCTCTTATTCGACATTTTTAAACACATTTAATGTTAATTGAAAAAAATAATCTGTTAAACTTAAATTCAATTCAATAAATTGAATTATGTGAAACAAAATAACTTTCCTAGAGCTGGCCACATGGACAAAAAAATAATTAAATTCAACTTGTTGCAGAATGCATTAAATAAATTCATTCATTAAGGTTGTTTCTAATTTAAAAAAAAAAAAATAATTCCTAGATAATGATGTAAAAATCGAAACTAGTCGGAATAAAAAATATTAAAAAATGTGAAACCAACCAAGTGCCTCGTTTCAACAACCTTTAATATTAAAAATGTTCCACCACGTAACGAGAACAAAATTCAACAAAAAAAAATAACTTTCTACTTTTTCTTTTTCATTAATTTCAAATTGACCACCACATATTAACGGTCGCAACCATCATCTTTCTATAATCAACTGTTTAGAATTATTATGGTTTGAACTTATTTGTTAATTACCAATACTTTCTTCGCCATTTTATGCGATTACGAAATACAAATCGATGTTTTTTTTCAAATTTTTCAAATTCAACAAAAAAAAAATTTCTTTCGACTTTTTTTTTCATTAATTTCAAATTGACCACATATTAACGGTCGCAACCATCTATAATCATAATGTTTAGAATTATTGTGGTTTTAACTTATTGTTGGTAATTAATAAACCAATACTTTCTTCACCATTTTGTGTGATTACGAAATATAAATTGATTTTTTTTTCATCCAGCGTGCGTTCCCCCTTTAATTAAAATTAATGGCGAATTTAAAAGTCTCTTAAAAAAAAAACCAAACCGTAATTGCTTCAATTACTTCATTCCTGGAGACGAGGGAAAGTAGGCCCATTAAAATTAATTACGTGAATTGGAGTTAAAGCCGACCGCAGATACGTTTCCATATGCAGATAATCGTGTAAACAAATAGTGAAATCCACCACAACAACATCATCTACGCCAAGGAGCGAATCTTAACGATTAAATACTATTAAATAAATAATAAAGGGCAGAAGGACCGCCGGGTCGATATCCCTTTCACAGATGTAATTATAATTTTATTATGTATTATCTTATTTTAGTTTAAGGTAGCTAATTTCAATGATTAAATACTATTAAATAAATAACAAAGGGCAGAAGGATCACCGGGTCGATAGCCCTTTTACAGATGTCATTATAATTTTATTATGTATTATCTTATTTTAGTTTAAGGTAGCTAATTTTAATGATTAAATACTATTAAATGAATAACAAAGGGCAGAAAGACCACCGGGTCGATATACAGATGTTATTATAGTATTATATATCATCTTATTTTAGTTTAAGGTAATTTAAGAGTTCATACGCTTTGTTATGTTATTGTAAATTGGGTATTAAAAAAAAGTTAATATACAGGGTGTCTCGTTTCGAAAGTAAATAATGCTATTCTGAACAGAAAAGTTTAAATAAACATATGTCCGATATCTTCCCGTTATCGAGATTAATAATTTTAAAGATTTTTCAATGCCAAAATTTTCAGTATGAATTTATTAGATTGCCATGAATTTAAACAAAAATATTTGAGCGGGTTAATGTTTATTTGGTGACAGTTGTTCATCTAAAAATAACAGAACAACCTGTCAGTCGCAGTAGAATTACTGTAATTTTTACCATTTTATTTGAAGTAACCTCAGAAAACGTTATATAGTAACCGTTATTTAACGTAACCTCAGAAAACTTTAGTTTTTAACCGTTATTTAAAGAAACCTCAGAAAACATTTTTTCTCAACTTTATCTTAAATTCGCAAGAGATTATGACAGAATTTAGTAATAGGGTTATGCAGATTTTTACGGAATCATAATTTCAGATGAATTTTGAGTGATTATAAAAATTATCAAGCCGATTGCAACTGTTTAAATATATATTTTTTTGAATTGCCAAATTTATTACTTTTTTCGCAACTTTATCTTAAATTTACAAGAGATTTTGATAAAAATTAGCAATGAGGTTATACAGATTTTTACGGAAACATAACCTCAGATACATTTTGAGTGATTATAAAAATTATCAAGCCGATTGCAACTGTTTAAATATTTTTTTTAAACTGCCAAAATTACTACATTTTTCGCAACTTTATTTTAAATTTACAAGAGATTTTGACAAAAATTAGCAAGATTTTTACGGAAACATAATCTCAGATACATTTTGAGTGATTTTAAAAATTATCAAGCCGATTGCAACTGTTTAAATATTTTTTTTTAATTGCCAAATTTATTACTTTTTTTCGCAACTTTATCTTAAATTTACAAGAGATTTTGATAAAAATTAGCAATGAGGTTATACAGATTTTTACTGAAACATAATCTCAGATCAATTTTGAGTGATTATAAAAATGATTAAGCCGATTGCAACTGTTTAAGTATTTTTTTAAAATTATTCCATTTTTTCGCAACTTTACCTTAAATTTTAATTTTTGACAAAAATTAGATTTTGCAGATTTTTACGGAAACATAATCTCAGATCAATTTTGAGTGATTATAAAAATTATCGGGCCGATTGCAACTGCTTAAATTTTTTTTTCTAATTGCCAAAATTATTACATTTTTTCGCAACTTTGTCTTAAATTTACAGGAGATTTTGACAAAATTTAGTAATAGGGTTGTGCAGATTTTTACGGAATCATAATTTCATATGAATTTTGAGTGAAATTTGCAAGAGATTTTTACGGAATCCACAATAAACAAACAAATTGAATTTAACCGATTTCGATTTGGCAAACGACAAACCTCTGCGCGCAAATCGCGGAAGTCGTTATGCAATTCGAGAAAATTGAAAAGGGCAATCAGTTTTCTCGTCGAGATTGGTCGCATATTGGCCTCTGCAGTTTATGCAACACAGCCTGGATGCATATTTCGCGTTCTTTCCCAATAAACTGATAAATTGGTTCGACTCTAATGGCCGCGGTGTGTGTTTCCACCAACAATTACACCCGAACGCGTTTTTATTAATGATTGCCAATGCAGGGCAATTATGACTAATTGGTCTGCAATCGTGTAAAGTGTAATTAAATGAAATAGGAAAATAATAAAAGTAATGAACTATTGATACGTTTCACGCGTATATTTATTTATTTATTTATTTATTATTAAACGGGTAATCATACAAATTAAATTAAATTTAAATCGCAAGAAAACAAATTAACGTCCTTAATGTTAATTAAATTAATGTTCCTTAAACTGGAACGAAAAGTAATAAAATTATTTCTAAATAAATCTAAATTATACCAAACACTAACTACATTAGCCATACGCATTAATCTAGACATTTTAACCCAATTTTCACTAATGTTTTACTTGTGCTGTAAAAGGGATGTACACTCTACTTCAAATTTTTATTAATATTCTAAACAGGATGTACTCCCTACTTCAAATAATTTTTCGTTTTGCACAAATTGCAGCGGTTTCCACGAGATTCGTCTCACAACAAACCAAGGTAGGCCCTAGTGGGGTCGAGGTCACCCTTGCTGAGGGCTTGATGCTCCGTTGCATCTCGCATTCTGGCTAGTGAATTTCGCTTATTTGATAATAGAATTAATATTTGTTTTTTTTCTGTTACAGATTATATGAACACTTAAAACATAAATGGAGTGCGGCAAGGAATTAATTTAAGGTAAATTATTTTATATACACACACGCGGCAGAAATTTCTCTCGGAACTGGAGACGTTTCAATTTAGCGAATTGTGTCAGCGGCGGGCGACAAACAATGCGTCCACTGGTGTTTTTTTTAATTTTTCGCCTTATTAACCAAGAGCGACGACAGCACATAAACCATTCTCCAAATAAATCTTTTTCTTTTCCCGACTTTAATTAATGCCATTCTTGTCCGTTTCACACGTCGCGCGAACATTAATGATAATAATAATAATTCGGGCCGTGTATTATATTTGGGTTAGTTGGAATTATCACGCTTGTAACATCGACGTTCGGTTGTGGGGTGAAATTTTCAGTTTTGTTAAGTATAGTGAAGGTTAATGCACAGAATTGGTTGGTGTTTGAAATCTATAAAAAAAAATATACAGGGTGTGCCTGAAAATCATCGACAAATTAACATGGTGAATTCGTGAGTATTTTAAGGTTGAAGTATAAATTTCGTTTCCTTCAAGTTTTCAGTGACACCATTTTGTTTGCAGCCTAAAAAAATCCGTATACGGGGTGTGCCCGAAAATCATCGACAAATTTACATGGTGTAAATTTACATTCGTGAGTATTTTGAGGTTAAAGTATAAATTTTCTTTCCACCAAGTTTCAAGTGACACCATTTTGTTTGCAGCCTTTGCATGTCGACTGTTTTCTCGTATGTCAAAAATAAATGATTTCTAAGTGCATTTAGAAATTTTTAAATCAATTTTGCTTGTTCTGACTTTTTTAGAATTTTCTAAATCGAGGGATGCAAATTTTGCTTCCTCCATTTCAAGTTTGTGGTGACGCCATTTTGTTTTCGTTTGGGGGATGTCAATTATTTTTTAGTATAGGAAAAATACGTTGTTTCTAAGTGTATTTGGAAATTTTGAAGAAAATTCCTCGTATGATATTTTTTTTAGAAATATTTTAAATGCGAGATGCAAATTTTGCTTCCCCGAAATGTAAGTTTCAAGTGTCCCATTTTGTTTCCAGCCTGCGCGTGTCAATTGTTTTCTTGTATGTCAAAAATACTTTATTTCTAAGTACGTTTGGAAATTTTGAAGACAATTCCGCTTGTGATAATTTTTTTTAGAAATTTTCTAATTTGCTTCCCAAAATTTAAGTTTCGAGTGTCGCCATTTTTTTTTCCAGCTTGCGCAAGTCAAGTGTTTTCTGGTATGTTAAAAATACATTATTTCTAAGTGCGTTTGGAGTTTTTGAAGGTAATTCCGCGTGTGATAATTTTTGTGGAAATTTTCAAATTGCGAGATACAAACTTCGCTTCTCAAAATTTAAGTTTCGAGTGTTGCCATTTTGTTTCCAGCCCGCGCAAGTCAATTGTTTTCTCGTATGTCAAAAATACATTATTTCTAAGTGCGTTTGGAAATTTTGAAGGTAATTCCGCGTGTGATAATTTTTTTAGAAATTTTCTAATTGCGAGGTGCAAATTTCGCTTCCTCCAAATTTAAGTTTCGCGTGTCGCCATTTTGTTTTCGGTCTGCGCATGTCGATTGTTTTCTCTTATATCAAAAATAAATGCATTTAAAATTTTTTGAGACAATCTTGCTTGTTATAACTTGTTGCTTTAAGAATTTTTTTTAATCGTGGAATGCAAATTTCGCCAGTTTCTGACTTCGCCATTTAGTTTTCATTTGAGGGATGTCAATTATTTTTTAGTATTTAAAAAATACATTATTTCTAAGTATATTTAGAAATTTTGAAGATATTTCTACGTGTGATAATTTTTGAAGAAATTTTTTAATTGCGAGATGCAAATTTCGCTCCCCACAAATTTAAGTTTCGAGTGTCGCCATTTTGTTTCCAGCCTGCGCAAGCCAATTGTTTTCTCGTATGTCGAAAATACATTATTTCTAAGCGCCATTAGAATTTTTTAAGATAATTTTGCTTGTTCCAACTTTTTTAGGATTTTTTTAATCGTGGAATGCAATTTTCGCGCATTTTTATTTTTATTTGAAGGATGTCGATTGTTTTTTAGTATGTGAAAAATACTTTATTCATTTTCAGGACAATTTTGCTTATTCTGACTTTTTTAGATTTGTTTTAACCGTGAGATGCAAATTTTGCTTTCTCCAATTCAAGTTTTCGGGGTTGTCATTTTGTTTTCATTTGGGGGATGTCAGTAATTTTTTAGTATGTGAAAAATACATTATTTCTAAGTGCGTTTGGAAATTTTGAAGGTAATTCCGCGTGTGATAATTTTTTTAGAAATTTTTTAATTGCGAGGTGCAAATTTCGCTTCCTCTATATTTATGTTTCTCGTGTCGCCATTTTGTTTGTAGCGTGCGCAAGTCAATTGTTTTCTCGTATGTCAAAAATACATTGTTTCTAAGTGCGTTTGGAAATTTTGAAGGTAATTATGCGTGTGATAATTTTTTTAGAAATTTTTTAATTGCGAGGTGCACATTTTGCTTCCTCCAAATTTAAGTTTCGCGTGTCGCCATTTTGTTTTCGGTCTGCGCATGTCGATTGTTTTCTCTTATGTCAAAAATAAATGCATTTAAATTTTTTTAAGACAATCTTGCTTGTCATAACTTGTCCTGTTTTAAGAATTTTTTTAATCGTGGAATGCAAATTTCGCGCCATTTTGTTTGTATTTGGGGGATGTCAATAATTTTTTAGTAAGTGAAATACATTATTTCTAAGTGTATTTAGACATTTTCAGGACAATTTTGCTTATTCTGATTTTTTTAGATTTTAAAAAAAAGCAAATTTTGCTTCCTCCAATTCAAGTTTCCGGGGTTGCCATTTTGTTTTTATTTGGGAGATGTCAGTAATTTTTTAGTATGTGAAAAATACATTATTTCTAAGTGTATTTAGACATTTTTAAGACAATTTTGCTTGTTCCAACTTTTTTTAGAATTTTTTTAATCGTGGGATGCAAATTTTGTCTCCTCCAATTCAAGTTTCTGGGGTCGCCATTTTGTTTTTATTAAAGAGATGTCAATTGTTTTTTAGTATGTGACAAATACATTATTTCCAAGTGTGTTTGGAAATTTTGAAGATAATTCCACGTGTGATAATTTTTTTAGAAATTTTCTAATTGCGAGATGCAAATAAATTTTTCCATGAAACAGAATTCCGAGTTTGGGAAATCAATTTGGCGTTTATAAATGACATGTTCCTGTACAATAATCGCAAAATGTCGCATTTAGGTGAATGTGCATGAATTTGCATCGTTAAATTGTAACGCGTTAAACCCGCTTTCATCAAGGGCGCTAATTAATCCAACATTGAAACGTCCCACGTATCTGGCACAGAATTATGCAGACGCATTATGACTCATATAGTTGCATTATTATACAGAGTATGGAATTGCATCTTCAATCTTTCTGCGGTTCGAATGTACAAACAAACACGATTGCAATTTCTTAGAAAAAAAAAATCGAAAAATATGAAGATATCTTTTTTTATGACTCATACGACTGCATTATTATACAGAATATAAAATTGCATCTTCAGTATTAACAGTATTACAAGACAGTCTCTTTAAAAACCGTAAAAGATGAAGATATATAATTTTTTGTGGTTAAGACTTCTTTACCTAGTTAATAATAGTTAAAACAGCAATAACAAGGAAATAGATCAGATATCGCCGTTCGTGACTTTAAAGAAAGTGATCAATTGCCGCTGCTCGAAATTTTTATCGATGTTAAGTATAGCGTGTAAGAATTTTAAAAAGCAAATTTCCATCGTGCTCGCCTCTGCTCAGATCGGATAGATGACGGCATCTCTCTTAATAAAGAAAGTTCAGTTACGTAACGTATCCCGAACGCTATTTTCGTTTTGGACTATCTAAAACGACACCCTCGGAATCGCATAAACGTCGGACGATTTCTTGCGATCGCCGAAGAGGGTTAAAATTAGAATCCATTACAGTAATGATGGGCTTCATCGAAAGTGCACTTCAAAGTGAGATTCTGTAACTACAGCAATGAAATAATAATAATATCTGTTGAATAGCTTTACAACTGTAAACAGCAAAATAATAAATTTAAATTTAATAAAACGAAATATAGCCTGAATATGTGAATATTCAACCAGTTCGTAATTCTTAATATTAAATTTATTTAATGCTTCTGCAAGTCTCAAATTTATTTAACAAAATAATGTCTGCACCTTACAATTAGTTTGTTAGTAAAGTTATTTTTTTTTATTCATTGTGTTATTTATTTAGCGCAAAAAAAAACACAAATAGAAAGAAATGTCGCTACATATAAACTACTCGAAATTTGGAAATTCGCGCCCGTTACAAAACAACTGATGTAATGTAATGTAGTTTATTCGTGTTCATACTTGTAATAAGTTTACAAATGAATCTACAGATAGTAATATATTATAAAATTGACAAATAAAATACTCGTAAAAACTTAACCTAGAGATAAAACTAATAAATAAATTTAAAAATCTGCCGCAAAAATAAGACGGAACAAAAACAATGATTAAAAATAATATTAAAAACTAAATCTTAATTACGGACATACATGTGTAAACACAAACAACGACCAAAGCGCAACGGCTCGGTCGGTTGAGGTGCTTAAAGCCAGCCTACCAATAGCAACGCTTCATTCAAATTTCGCGCTCAATTGTGGGAGGGGCTCTCACTGCATCTGTCAGATAGAGTTGGTTAGGTTTAGACAAATATAACAATATGGCAAATCTTTATTGCTCTAGACCGCTGTATAAATTCCTTTGGGGATTTTGCTCTCATAGCTTATCTACTTTTAATAAAAAAGCTAATGCCTCTCTGCCTAAGTTATCTTTATTATATACGTTTTGCGTCAGCGCGGGAAATATATGACCCGAAAGGGTTTAACGCTATTGTCGGAGGGATTATACAGCTGTACGCCGTCCGCCCTTTTGCTAGATTTTTTTGCTAAAAAAACACCCACACACGCACATACGCTAAAGTTCAAAGTTTAATCAATGCTACCTACATAATACCGAATTAATTCTCACGAACATAAAAAAAAACGGTGCCGCGGACTACACACGCGAACTTTAATTGGATTTTCTCAAACACATCCATCCGGATTGTAAACTGTAAGGGTAAGAGGAAAAAACAAAACATTTAAATTTAGGCCACGTTGGTGTGGGTTCAAATCCTGAATGAAAAATGGCAGTGCGGGTTGTAGTAGTAGTCATATTTTAAATATACATCGAGCGTTGTGTAAACTCGTATGAAACTGACGTTAAAAACGTCAAAATTATGAAAGATGGCAAAATTATACTTCAGATTCAAAAACTCGGTTTACTCAAAAACTAAAGGGATTTCGAAAAAAACTTATTCTTTATAAGTTGTTCATTTTAGCATTCTCTACAATTATTATTAACTTAAATTTGCTGTAACTATTATCGTTTTATAATTATAAACCAAAAATTAAAAAAAATAATAATACAATTTTTTCTCGAATAAAAATGATTTTATGAAAAATGTTTTCAAGGAAAAGAAGTTCATTTCTTTGTTGTCTTCAATGTTTGTTAAAATGTTTTTGTGATATTTTTTATATTTAAGAAAATATTGGCAAAAAACAAAAAACAGTTAAGGTAAACGCCCACTTCCCGTGTACGAAATTTTACCAAAAGCCTTTCAGTTCTTCAGATTATCAAATAAAACGTATGTTCAAAGTTTCATATTAATTGCTCTATTAGTTTTTGAGATAGAGCGCGCACACACAGACACACATAAACAGGCACAATTTTTTTTTTCCAGAAATTGTTGAAATGGCATCTAGGGATCCCAAAACGGATATTTCCGCAAAAAAAAATTTTGAAAAAAAAAATCACGATGATAATACTTTCTCGTACTTCGTAACGGAGAAAGTAAAAAGTACACGGAATAAAGCAAATTTTAAAATGTAAAATTGAAGAGCTAGTACTCGCAAAAATCGTTCCTTTACTATTTTGGCAATTTTAGTTGACGTCTACGGAAATTTCACAAATTATTCGCGATTTTTTCCTTAAAAAAAAAATGTTTACATCATAAACAAAAATGTATAACAGGTATAATTCTTCCACCAAACTGAACACATTGTATATTTCTTCCGGGTACGAATGGTACGTGAATGTACTTTCTCACATGAGCGATGATGGATCAATTGCTTGTAGTTGAAGGCATTCCTTCATTGAACACTAAAGCTACGCGCACACTTATCGGAAGCGGACGGACGGCACGCATCGGGTAAAATTGCTTAACACAGTTATAAACGAGTCAACGCACATTTATCCGTTCCATGCCGTACCGATAAATGTGCGTTGACTCGTTTACAACTGTGTCAAACAATTTTTTGCCGATGCGTGCCGTCCGTCCGATTCCGACAAGTGTGCGCGTAGCTTAACAAACATTTTTTGAAGGCATTTCTTCAGTTGTTACCGCCCAGATCTTTATTTATTGTATTTTAATGGCCCGAATTTAAGGTCGGCCGCAATTAACGGCCATTCGGGATTTCGTCTTACGGAGGCGGACAAAGCCTGAAAGAGTATGCAAATCCGTGCCAAGTGCGTGTCTCTTTGTGCTGAAACTGAAACTCTCGCATTGTACTTTCGGGGATTGCATTAAATCACGCCAATTTCAGTAGGCGGTGGAAACTTCAAGAATAGGAGCCAATGCTTGTTAAAACAAGGGCCGAAAAGCAATTTTTTTTTAAGTTTCGGTGGGAACTTAACATATACGCGATCAGTTATACTTTAATACGCCCCTTAATCTTTATGGGCTGTTGCGGTCGACTGCAATAGAGCCCGTATCTGGTTTTGTTTGTAAGCCGACAATATGTCGTACGACATAAAAAAAATGTTAATCAAAGTGATATAGCACTAAAAGTAAATCAAGGAATCGAGTACAAATAATAAAATATATACTGGCCGCGCTATGAAGGCGTCTGAGGTGATTAACGAAGGGTCTGAAGGGAGGCTCTCATCAGAAGTGATTGGATATTTTGTTAATTTACATTAATATATGCTAGCAGGCTATTGGTGCTTCTATTTATAAATCAGTGGTTCTTGAAAGGTTGCAGATAACTTTGGCCCAAGTTAATCACCTCATATGCCATCATAGCGCGTCCAAACTTTATCAGAAAAATGTCGTATGACTTTTACGACATTTTTCTGTAAGCCGACGATATGTCATACGACATAAAAAAAAGTTAATCAAAGTGATGTAGCATTAAAAATAAATCAAGGAATCAAGTACAAATAATAAAATATATCAGAAAAATGTCGTATGACTTTTACGACATTTTTCTGTAAGCCGACGATATGTCCTACGACATAAAAAAAGTTAATCTAAGCGATCTAGCATTAAAAATAAATCAAGGAAACGGGCACAAATAATACAAGAAATGAGAATGTCATGCGGCATAAAAATTTAAAAAAATTTACATTCCGTCCAGTTTTATTTCTTGTCCGTAAAATTTCCGCATTTTTATACGTAAAATCTGCGAATTTGCATTCCGGCTCGTTAAAAATCGGTTTTTGTATAAACATCGGCAATAATGCGAGTTTGTGTTGTGGGTGTAGTATAATCGATACACAAGGTTACAGGCGAAGTTCTAATTTTGTAAATCGTATTTTTAGTTGTGACATTTACGATAATTATTAATCACGCGAATGGTCATCTAGAATTTTGGGGGATTTAATTTCTTTATTAAATATTGTTCGCACGTAATGTGCCATAATTTGCCTTCATTTACTCAAAAGATAATTTTTTTTATTATTAAATACCGCTCGCACGTAATTTACCATAATTTGTCTTCATTTACTCAAAAGTTTATTTTTTTTTATTAAATACCGTTCGCACGTAATTTGCCATAATTTTTCTTCGTTTACTCAAAGGATTCACTTAACCGAAAACCTAGCGAGTAAATAGTTAACATTTGTTGAAAAATAATTATTAATTGTGGAGACTTTGACTGCATGATACATTTTGATTGATTCAAATTCAAACATGTAATTTTTGTTTTTTTTTTTTTCAAGTCTAAGAGACCATTCTGAACAATATTTGTCTATTAAGTTTTTTTGTGCGACTTCCATGAACCGATATACGCAAAATTACTTTTTTCATAAATAGTGCTTAAATCGACTGGAAAATGCCTAAAAATCGATTTTTCAAGTTTAAGAGACCTTTCTTAACAATATTTGTCTATAATAATTTTTTTTTGAACTTCCAGGAACCGAGGCACAAAATTACTTTTTCGTAAATAGTGCTTAAATGAATTAAAAAAAAAAATTCGAATAAATTTTGACGGAAATAGGTTCACAAATATTTTGTGTATGTGCCCTTAAATGCCTGTTCGTTATTTCAAAAACACCCTGTAAATAATAAAATATATCAGAAAAATGTCATTACATTTTTCTGTAAGCCGACGATATGTCCTGCGACATGAAACAAAAGTTAATCAAAGCGATCTAGCATTAAAAATAAATCAATTAAATCATTGAATGAAATTTTTCTTCAAAAATTTTTTTTTTTTCAAGTCTAAGAGCTCATTCTGAACACTATTTGCCACTAAAAAATTTTGTGAGACTTCCAGGAACCGAGGTAGGCAAAATTACTTTTTTCGTAAACAGTGCGAGAAAAATCGATCAAATTAAATTTTTCTTCAAAATTAATTGTTGGTTTTTTTTAAGTTTAAGAGACCATTCTGAACACTGCCTATAAAAAAAACTATTTGCCTATAAAAAAAATTTGTGGGACCAGGATTTAATTTGTCGGTATTTCACTTTTTGTGAACGCATTGTCGACAATTTGAGCTCGTCGTTAAATTAAATTTAAGTTTTAAAGATGACCCTATTTCTTTGTTAAATATTATTTTTATTCATTCACTCAAAAGACTTGCCAACTTGATTCCCTTTGTTGGATAGGTGTTGCAAGATAAATCGACTCTAAAAAAACATCATGACCCCAAGAAGATATTTACTTATAAATTATGCACTTACCGAAGGCAGATTTGGATGAATGTAATTCATTTCACAATAGTGAAAACTGGAAAAAAAACAAACATGTGAGAACATAAACAATGGATTCCCGCGTTAAAAGAAAATCCGCAAAAACAATGTTATCTCCTCCGCAACAACCTCTTTTTCACCATTGAAAGTTGTCAAATGAAAATGAACTAATCTTCTCGCTTACTCTGAACTTAATTAACGTACATAATAGTACTCGTATATTTTTTTTATCTAGTACAATACTCTCATTCGCAAACTACAATAAAGACAGGAATATTCAACAAGTTCGTAACTCACAAACAGCGGGACACACAGCAGACACACAAAGCCAGACACTCAGACACACAGTCACACAGGTAGACATACAGCCAGACACACAGACAGACACAGCCAAATACATAGACTGACAGACACACAGAGAGACACACAGATAGACACACAGGCAGACACATAGGCAGACATACAGAGAGACACACACATAGACACACAGACAGACACACAGCCAGACATACAGCCAGACACACAAACAGACAAACACACACAGCCAGACACATAGACACAGACACACAGCCAGACACACAACAGACACACAACAGACACACAGCCAGATACACACACAGACAGACACACAGGCAGACACACAGAGAGACACACAGCCAGCTACACACACACACACACATACACACAGACAAAAAAAATTATCAAAACCGATATTTCCGTATTTTTTTTTTAATTTTAACCATCACAATACACAAAGAAAAAAATAGTCTACGCTATTAAATAATAGTAGCTGTATCCGTATGTAAATGTATGCAATTTTTTAATTTTTATTTTTTATTAAAGAGACTTACAAGTACAATTAAAGGGAACCGTGACCCGAAATGGTCTTATAATTACGAATAGCGTGTCCGCTTTTAAATTTACGGTCTCCGGACATTTTCAGCAAAACTAATTATAAATAAACAAGGAGTTAACAACGAAAGCCTCACATATTTAATCAGCCATTGTTCTTGCCTTCTTAATTGCCTTATTGTAAATTACTCTCCTTCGAGCAATAAAGAACGACCATGTTTATGTTTTTCTGGTTACATCCAATTGAATTATTGTTGAAAGCGCCAAATAATAAGTCTGCTTTTTTTATCATAAAAACAACAAATTTTTACGTTTTTTGGCGGAGAGAAGTTTCATCTAACCACTGTGAGTTATGAACGAATGGACTTGCATCCAGGAAAAAAAAGTTTCATCCAGAAATCTGTGTTTTATTTTGACATGCAGCGCTACTAAACGGCGCAAGAGTGTTTTTGTATAATTGTCGAAATCTCAAAAAAAGTAATCGCACTTGTCGCTCGTACATAGTAAAAACGATCATAAACCAATGTTATTAACACGTTCATTGCGTTACGGGGCATATGTGTCCCGAAGTCTATAGAACTTCCCCGCGCAAAGATTGTAATTCGTCGTAACAGTTTTTTGGTACTTAATACTTATCTGTGGCACCGAGACAAGACAATTAAAAAAAAAAATTGAACGGTGTTTATATGACCTCAACGACTTTTTAGAAGTTTATTTGTTTATTTGCAAGAATCATACGATTTTGTTTGTGAGTCCAAATTTTAAAAATCTTAAAAAAATATGAAATCACAATTTTAGTTTTTCTAAGAACATTCAGCAACTATCTAAAAGAGTAGTCTTTCTGTGAGAGTTTATTTCATGAAGATATCTCTATTTTTTTCAAGAAATATCTTATTTTAAAAAAATCATCGATCTTCAAATTTGAAAATTTGAAAAAATATTAAATTGCAATTTTTGTCCCTAATAAATATTCAGCAACTTTTCAGAAGAATAATCTTTATTTGCGAGTTTGATTTATGAAGATATCTTCATTTTTGCAAGAATCATACGATCATGATTGCGAGTTCAAATTTTAAAAATCTTAAAAAAATATGTAATCACAATTTTAGTTTTTCTAAGAACATTCAGCAACTATCTAGAAGAGTAATCTTTCTGTGAGAGTTTATTTCATGAAGATATCTTCATTTTTACAAGACTTATCTTACTGTAAAAACATCACTGATCTTGCCTGCGACTTCAAATTTGAAAATTTGAAAAAAATATTAAATCGCAATTTTTGTCCGTCAAAAAAATCTTCATGAAGATATCTTAATTTTTGCAAGAATAATCTTGCTTTGAAGAAATCTACGGTCTGAAGTAATCTGTTGATTACGAGTTCAAATTTAAAAATCTTCAAAAAATATTAAATCGCAATTTTCGCCCTTGAAGAAAAATCAGCGACTTTTCAGAAGAATAATCTTTATTTACGAGTTTGATTTGTGAAAATATCTTCATTTTTGCAAGAATCATACGATCATGATTGCGACATCAAATTTTAAAAATCTTAAAAAAATATGAAATCACACTTTTAGTTTTTCTAAGAACGTTCAGCAACTTTCTAGAAGAGTAGTCTTTCTGAGAGAGTTTATTTCATGAAGATATCTTCATTTTTTCAACACTTATCTTACTTTAAAAACATCACTGATCTTGCCTGCGACTTCAAATTTGAAAATTTAAAAAAAAAATTAAATGGCAATTTTTGTCCTTGAAAAAGTCCATCAGCGACTTTTCAGAAGAATAATCTTTATTTACGAGTTTGATTCATGAAGATATCTTCATTTTTGCAAGAATCATATGATCATGATTGCGAGTTCAATTTTTTTAAATCTTTAAAAAAATTAAATCACAATTTTAGTTCTTTTAAGAACGTTCAGCAACTATCTAGAAGAGTGGTCTTTCTGTAAGAGTTTATTTCATGAAGATATCTTCATTTTTTCAAGACTTATCTTACTTTAAAAACATCACTGATCTGGCCTGCGACTTCAAATTTGAAAATTTGAGAAAAATATTAAGTCGCAATTTTTGTCCGTGAAAAAAAATCTTCATGAAGATATCTTAATTTTTGCAAGAATAATCTTGCTTTGAAGAAATCTACGATCTGAAGTAATCTGTTGATTGCGAGTTCAAATTTTTAAAATCTTAAAAAAAATGAAATCACAGTTTTATTTTTTTAGGAACTATCTAGAAGAGTAGTCTTTCTGTAAGAGTTTATTTCATGAAGATATCTTCATTTTTTCAAGACTTATCTTACTTTAAAAACATCAGCGATCTTGCCTGCGACTTCAAATTTGAAAATTTGAAAAAAATATTAAATCGCAATTTTTGTCCGTGAAAAGAAATCTTCATGAAGATATCTTAATTTTTGCAAGAATAATCTTGCTTTGAAGAAATCTACGATCTGAAGTAAATCGTAATTTTTGCCTTTGAAGAAAAATCAACGAGTTTTCAGAAGAATAATCTTTATTTTATGAGGATATCTTCATTTTAGCAAGAATAATCTTACTTTGAAGAAAACTACGATCTGAAGTAATCTGTTGATTGAAAGTTCAAATTTAAAAATCGTAGAAAAGAGTAGTCTTTCTGTCAGAGATTATTTCATGAAGATATCTGTATTTTTTCAAGAAATATCTTATTTTTAAAAAATCACCGATCTTCAAATTTGAAAATTTGAAAAAAATATTTAATCGCAATTTTTGTCCGTGAAAAAAAATCTTCATGAAATATATTATTATTATTATTATTATGAAGATATCTTAATTTTTGCAAGAATAATTTTGCTTTGAAGAAATATACAATCTGAAGTAATCTGTTGATTGCGAGTTCAAATTTGAAAATCTTAAAAAAATATTAAATTGCAATTTTAGTTTTTCTAAGAACGTTCAGAAACTATCTAGAAGAGTAGTCTTTCTGTGGGAGTTTATTTCATAAAGATATCTCTATTTTTTCAAGAAATATCTTATTTTAAAAAAATCACCGATCTTCAAATTTGAAAAAAATATTAATTCGCAATTTTTGTCCTTGAAAAAAATTCAGCGACTTTTCAGAAGAGTAAACTTTATTTAAGAGTTTATTTCATGAAGATATCTTCATTTTTTGCAAGAATAATCTTATTTTGAAGAAATCTACGATCTGACGTAATCTGTTGATTGCGAGTTAAAATTTGAAAATCTTCAAAAAATATTAAATCACAATTTTAGTTTTTTTAAAGAACGTTCAGCAACTGTCTAGAAGAGTAGTCTTTCTGTGAGAGTTTATTTCACGAAGAAATTTTATTTTTTTAAGATCTATCTTACTTTTAAAAAATCACCTATCTTGCATGCGACTTCAAATTTGAAAATTTAAAAACAATATTAAATCGCAATTTTCGCCTTTGAAAAAAAACCAACGACTTTTCAGAAGAATAATCTTTATTTCATGAAAATATCTTCATTTTGTAAGAATGATCTTATTTTGAAGAAATCTACGATCTGACGTAATCTGTTGACGCGAGTTCACAACGCAATTTTAGTTTTTCTAAGAACATTCAGCAACTATCTAGAAGAGTAGTCTTTCTGTGAGAGTTTATTTCATGAAGATATCTTTATTTTTTCAAGATTTATCTTACTTTTAAGAAATCACTGATCGTGCTTGTGACTTCAAATTTGAAAAAAAATATTAAATTGCAATTTTTGTCCCTGATAAATATTCAGCAACTTTTCAGAAGAATAATCTTTATTTAAGAGTTTATTTTATGAAGATATCTTCTTTTTTGCAAGAATCATCTTACTTTGAAGAAATCTACGATCTGACGTAATCTGTTGATTGCGAGTTCAAATTTGAAAATCTTCAAAAAATATTAAATCACAATTTTAGTTTTTCTAAGAACATTCATCAACTTTCTAGAAGCATATTCTTTCCTTGAGAATTCATTTCATGAAGATATCTTTATTTTTTCAAGATTTATATTACTTTTAAGAAATCACCGATCTTGCAAATTTGAAAATTAAAAAAAATAAACCGCAATTTTTGTCCTTGAAAAAAATTCAACGAATTTTCAGAAGATTGAACTTTATTTAAGAGTTTATTTCGAGAAGAAATCTTAATTTTTGTAAGAGTAATCTTACTTTGAAGAAATCTACGATCTGATGTAATCTTCAAAAAATATTAAATCACAAAAGAAATTAGTGACTTTTCATTTAAGAGATTATTTTATGATTTTGTAAAAAATGCTTCTAAGAAACCTATCATTGTTGATTGTGAGTTCAAATTTGAAAATTTGAATTTGAAGAAAATATAAAATACCGCCACACAAAAATCTTAGCCGCAGTGAACGTGTTCATAAATAGAGGTATTATTTGTAACAATATCCTGCAACAGGGGATTTGTTGTTTCGGTAAGTTTTTCGTGTTTATTATATTTGTATTTATTTTCAACATTTCCAATTGCAGAAAACAATGCTCTTGTGTAATTAATACAAATTGCTAATCAATAAATTTACTACAGTTGCACTCGCGATTGTACCGTTCACGGAACACATAAATAATTTATTAAAAAGGTAATTAATTGTTCATCGGCCTTTTGCCGTGTTTTACCAGCGGCGTGCTCAATACAAACGATTTATACAATACATAATCGCACATAGCATTTTATATAAAAAAGTGCTATAATATTTAATTTATTCTAAAAATATTGGGGAATTTTGTCGAAATTGCATTGTTATTAAATTTCCAATCATAATTTATTCATTCCGACAATACTGGGATTTTTTTTTCTAATTTAAAAAATTAAATAAAAAAAAATTAAAAAAATATAATCAGCGAAGATAAGTAATTTTTTCGTATATTATATCACGTCTGCGTTATACATTTTCATTGCTAGATAATTCTAGAATGGATGTAATAAAAACCTCACGGGTGACATATATATAATATTTAGGGGTGGAATAAATGAAGGAAACGAAACAAAAAAAAAACTCTTTCCACCTATCCATCATCGTTACTGCGACATCGACCACACGGCAAATCCAGACCGACGAAATGAATGTCTCCGTTACTTTAATACACCCTCAGCTTGTTACTTATCGATGGATCAATCAATTAATTGGACAGTGATTTTGGGAGATTACGAGAAATGTGCGCGTTGGAATCAGAGGTGGGCGAAATGACTCTTTTTGGTGAGTTGAGAAATTTGAGTTTTTAAAGTCATGTCCGAACGAGTATCGAACCCAGAACGTTTTGATTCGACAGTCGTCCATTGCCGTTCACGCGATTTCACGTATTCCGGCAATTCACGCGATATCGCGTGGTCGTCGCTAACTAGTTTTTATGCGGGATAGCATAGTGGCCACCATACGAAATTAGAATTTTCAGTTTGTCAATGAACGTGTTAATATGGAACTTCCAAGCTCCACTATTGCCATTTAACTTCCCATATTTGAATTTCCCGCCTCCAACTTGGACTTAAAGCTCTGCGGCGTTGTCGTTTCGGGGTGAAACCAGATGTAATATCCGGAAATCGGACGCCATTTGCCAACACTGTAAACTTCCAAGCTTCGCTGTTGCCATTTGAATTCGCCCAGATTTAAATTTCCCGCCACTAAATTCTCCCAGATTCAAATTTCCCACCACCGAACTCCCCCAGATTTAAATTTCCCGCCACTAAATTCTCTCAGATTCAAATTTCCCACCACCGAACTCCCCGGGATTTAAATTTCCCGCCACTAAATTCCACCAGATTTTTAAATTGGCAACCTTTTTGTGCGAGGTTAAGGTTAAGATCACTTCCGGTATCCGTGGGGTTACGGTCAAGGTCACTTCCGGGAAACTTCCTGGCCTCGTACCGACCATTTTCCTAAATTCCTCCAGCTTTAAATTTCCACCACTAAATTTCCCGCCACTGAATTCCACCAGATTTTCAAATTGGCAAACTTTTTGTGCGAGGTTAAGATTAAGATCACTTCCGGTATCCGTGGGGTTACGCTCAAGGTCACTTCCGGGAATACTTCCTGGCCTCGTACCGACCGTTTTCCTAAATTTCCCCAGTTTTAAATTTCCACCACTAAATTCTCCCGGATTTAAATTTCCCGCCACTAAATTCCACCAGATTTTTAAATTGGCAACCTTTTTGTGCGAGGTTAAGGTTAAGATCACTTCCGGTATCCGTTGGTTACGCTCAAGGTCACTTCCGGGAATACTTCCTGGCCCCGTACCGACCGTTTTCCCACATTACTACCTGAAGATGACTGAGCGGTTTGGTGTTAATTGTGTTGCATTATTCGTTAAATGGTCACGCCGAAAACTTTCCGTGCACGCGATATCAAACCGAAAACATTTTGACGTTTTTTCACTCGAGCGTGATGCTCTTAGGAATTTGCAATTTTCGTACAAATACACAAGAATCGCATTTTTTTTTGGCCTAACAAGTAGAATACATCACCGTAAGGATTTCAAAAATCTGATTATCAGTTACGGTTAAAATATTGCAAACAATTGAAGATCAAATTCCTTGTGTGTATTCGATAATTGTAAACCATTAGTGAAAGAATTTTCAAAATCTGATCATCCGAAAAGAAGTTATTGCAAGAAAACCGAAAAACAATTGACCGTCGAATTTTGGATTTTAATTTTATCTACGTCTATTTGATAAGGACAATGATGATTTTGAAGAATTTTCCAAATCCGATCATCCATACAGGAATTATCCTCAAAAATCCGAAAAACAATTGACCGTCGAATTTTGGTATTTTGATTTTATCTACGTCTATTTGATAATGACAACGCTGATTTTGAAGAATTTTCCAAATCCGATCATCCATACGGGAATTATCCTCAAAAATTCGAAAAACAATTGATCGTCGAATTTTGGATTATCTACGTCTATTTGATGAGGACAATGATGATTTTGAAGAATTTTCCAAATCCGATCATCCGTACAGGTATTATCCTCAAAAATCCGAAAAACAATTGACGGTCGACTTTTGGATTTTAATTTTATCTACGTCTCTTTGATAAGAACAATGATGATTTTGAAGAATTTTCCGAATCCGATCATCCATACAGGAATTATCCTCAAAAATCCGAAAAACAATTGTCCGTCGAATTTTGGATTTTAATTTTATCTACGTCTATTTGATAAGGACAATGATGATTTTGAAGAAATTTCCGAATCCGATCATCCACACAGGAATTATCCTCAAAAATCCGAAAAACAATTGACCGTCGATTTTTTGATTTTAATTCTATCTACATCTATTTAACAAGCGCAACACTATTCTTGAAGAATTTTCCAAATCCGATCATCCGTACGAGAATTATCGTCAAAAATCCGAAAAAACAATTGAAGGTCAAATTTCCGTTTTTCGGCTTATTCATATATTTCCTATACGGGGAGTCGATTGATGGAATTTTTCATACTTTTATGGCCGTCGATAGTTGCTGCGACTTTCAAAATCCGATTCCTTAGCTCTTCTTGCGTGCCAATAGACGTTGAAGTTGGAATTGTTAAACAAACGTTGTTTCCAGTGACGGCTCGCGGGGTGACTCATGGTACGGCCGAGGTAACAGAGGTGGTAATTCAGATCTGTGAAACCGACTCTACCTATCTGTATTGCCACGTCTGCTACTGAGTATAGTTGACCGAAAGATATAAGGCGTTTATGGCCTTTTACGGTATTTAACTTTCACTAATTTTTATGAAAGACCGACCGCAAACTCTCATCCCCAGCCCCCCAATAAATAAATAAAAACGGATCCTCCTAACGTAGTCCCAGGCCCGGTTTCGGTATTTTATTATTATTATTTTATTTACTATTTATTAGAATATTTATGGCTTCGGTTTTACGATATGATGGCCCTAAACTTATCAAGGCGGTCAAACGGTAAAAGGCCATAAACGCCTTATATCTATTGGACAACTATACCGAGTAAGCAGAGTTGCTAATACAGATCTCTGCAACCGACCCTACCTATCTGCTACCTTGGCTGTACCATGAGTCACCCCGCGACCCGTTACTGGTTCTTTCGGCCCTATTAGATATTGAGTGGACAATTGGTAATTCCAACAACAATCCAGCAGACTGTACGAAACGTGATTTGCAGGTACAAACCGATTTATAACGGTTCTCATTTTCCGACGACCGCGCAACTTTCACAAATCGAGATCGCACATTACGACGCGCGTTACGTAACCGAAATTGCTCTCCGAGCATCACAATTAGACCCGAAAGACCTCTCTTTCAATGATCTCCTCGTGAGAATCGCGCGCGATGCTGTAAATTAATTCAATTATATCACACTTGCGTTATTAACGGCGCGCAACGCGATTACGACAAAACGCAAGCCAGACGCCGTGACGCACGCGATGGATATCATCCGTCCCCCCATTGTCCCGGGATGAAGTCGGTTCTAGTACGTCCCCAGCATCCCCGAATCGATAGCGGGCGACCTCGACCGTGAACCCAGGAGGCGAGTCTTCCGTCGGTTCCTGCGCGACCTGACCTTCCTTCCGCGCGGAACACGTGTGTACGCGACGCCCCATCTGCGGGATTGTTGTGCAGCAGCGTTAATTGAGATTAACGACGCGCCGTGCGACATGCGACATGGCGGCCTGATCTTTTCGCGCGAAAGGTCGCGTTTCAACATTTTCCGGCGAGGCGAACTCTCGCGCTTAATTGTGTTTCGTGTAATTGCCGTTCTAACATTCTCTTCGCTGAAATGCACACAACCACTTTAATAATAATAATAACATCTTTTCATGATCATTTCAGGACGTATAAAAGACTATGACAAACTACCATAGACAGGCTGAAAGACCTCTGGTCGATAGCCAGTTAATAACTGTGATATAACAAGTGAATATTCTTAAAATGTATAAATTACTGTTAATAAAGATGTTTGTATATATAATAATAATAATAATGGGCTTCATTAAAAGAATTCAAACGCAAAGAGTGCCGAAATATTGATATAACTTTAATTCTAGCATTACCTTCACTGACATAATAATAATAATAATAATAATAAATTGCTTTATTAAAAATAAATCAAACACAAAGAGTGTCGAAATATTGATATAACTTTAATTCTAGCATTACCTTCACTGACATAATAATAATAATAATAATAATAAATTGCTTTATTAAAAAAAATTCAAACACAAAGAGTGTCGAAATATTGAACAAAAATAATATAAAATACCATAACAAATAACTTATAGAATCCCCACCAGTTTTTGAGAAAAATTGAAAAACCTTGTATTTTTTTGAAATTTGTAAATATTTTCGCTTTCGGTAGCGTACATTTTTTTATAGGTTTATTTAAAGATTTCTTTGAATAAAACGATTAAATGACCATTTCGAAAGAGAGCAATAAACCGTCCTTTATCCGACCATATAAAGTTATAAAATATCGCGCAGATAACACGGGACAAAAATGGTAGTATCCAATAAATTAAACAAAACTGGGTTACCGTTATAAATTTCCATCGATTAACCATATAATCCGGACGGTGTCATTTTACAGTTTTATGCCCGCCTTGGCCATTCCGGGCACGAAACGTAATAACAAAGTAATGGGCCAGAATTTAAACTACACCGGAATAATTATTCATTCCGTGCAGCAGCGCGCGGTATTTAATGGTTTTTAAAATAATGATTACGGTGGTGTTGAGAAACAAGAAAAAAAATATTTCAATTTATTTTTGGGGAATTGTTGCACTTTCTATTTTGTATTGCGATAAATAATTGTGTTGCTGACTCAATTCCATTTTTTTTGGGGCTAACAAGAGGTTAGAATTTGTCCGGATAAATTGAATTTTTTTGCACGAGCCATTGAATCGAGACAAATTTCGAAAATGAAGTGAGGTGGAACGAATGGCCACTGTTCAACTGAAGTTAGCTGTTTACTAAAATTGTTAATACACAAATCGTTGTCATGGTGAAGGTAAATACATTTTTATCCACTTGTAAATTTCTTTGTCCACCGTTTTAAATGCACCTTTTTATACATGATCATAAATTTTAAATAAATATTTTAAATTAAAATTTATGTAAATAAATTTTTATCCACTTGCAAATTTGTTTGTCCATCGTTTTAAATGCACCTTTTTATACATGATCATAAATTTTAAATTAAAATTTATGTAAATAAATTTTTATCCACTTGCAAATTTGTTTGTCCACCGTTTTAAATGCACCTTTTTATACATGATCATAAATTTTAAATTAAAATTTATGTAAATAAATTTTTATCCACTTGCAAATTTGTTTATCCACCGTTTTAAATGCACCTTTTTATAGATGATCATGAATTTTAAATGAATATTTTAAATTAAAATTTATGTAAATAAATTTTTATCCACTTGCAAATTTCTTTGTCTACCGTTTTAAATGCACCTTTTTATAGATGATCATAAATTTTAAATAAATATCTTAAATTAAAATTTATATAAATAAATTTTTATCCACTTGCAAATTTGTTTGTCCGCCGATTTAAATGCACATTTTTGTACATGATCATAAATTTTAAATAAATATTTTAAATTAAATGAATACATGATAGACACAAAGGCTGAAAGACCTTAGATTGAGGTTGATTTCTAAAAGTGTCTCAATAGATGTCTCTCTCCCTGTAGATACAACGAGAAAAATATTCCGCCCGGGCGTGGAATCGAACCCGCTCGACTTGCGATACAGCGGGCGGGTTCTTACCCACTACACTACCAAACCGCCAATATTTTATTTGACTAAAAAATGTATAAATATACATATTTGCTATAACAAACCGCCAAAATTTTATTTGACTAAAAAATAATGTATAAATATACATATTTGCTATACCAAACCGCCAAAATTTTATTTAACTAAAAAATGTGTAAATATACATATTTGCTATACAAAACCGCCAAAATTTTATTTGACTAAAAAATAATGTATAAATATACAAATTTGCTATACCAAACCGCCAAAATTTTATTTGACTAAAAAATGTATAAATATACATATTTGCTATACAAAACCGCCAAAATTTTATTTGACTAAAAAATAATGTATAAATATACAAATTTGCTATACAAAACCGCCAAAGTTTTATTTGACTAAAAAATAATGTATAAATATACATATTTGCTATACAAAACCGCCAAAATTTTATTTGACTAAAAAATGTATAAATATACATATTTGCTATACCAAACCGCCAAAATTTTATTTGACTAAAAAATAATGTATAAATATACATATTTGCTATACAAAACCGCCAAAATTTTATTTGACTAAAAAATAATGTATAAATATACATATTTGCTATACAAAACCGCCAAAATTTTATTTGACTAAAAAATAATGTATAAATATACAAATTTGCTATACCAAACCGCCAAAATTTTATTTGACTAAAAAATGTATAAATATACATATTTGCTATACAAAACCGCCAAAATTTTATTTGACTAAAAAATAATGTATAAATATACAAATTTGCTATACAAAACGGCCAAAATTTTATTTGACTAAAAAATGTATAAATATACATTTTTGCTATACCAAACCGCCAAAATTTTATTTGACTAAAAAATGTATAAATATACATTTTTGCTATACCAAACCGCCAAAATTTTATTTGACTAAAAAATGTATAAATATACATATTTGCTATACAAAACCGCCAAAATTTTATTTGACTAAAAAAAAATTAATAAATATACATATTTGCTATACCAAACCGCCAACATTTTATTTGACTAAAAAATGTATAAATAATCATATTTGCTATACCAAACCGCCAAAATTTTATTTGACTAAAAAATAATGTATAAATATACATATTTGCTATACCAAACCGCCAAAATTTTATTTGATTAAAAAATGTATAAATATACATATTTGCTATACAAAACGGCCAAAATTTTATTTGACTAAAAAATAATGTATAAATATACATATTTGCTATACCAAACCGCCGAAAATTTTATTTGATTAAAAAATGTATAAATATACATATTTGCTATACAAAACCGCCAAAATTTTATTTGACTAAAAAATAATGTATAAATATACATATTTGCTATACCAAACCGCCGAAAATTTTATTTGATTAAAAAATGTATAAATATACATATTTGCTATACAAAACCGCCAAAATTTTATTTGACTAAAAAATAATGTATAAATATACATATTTCCTATACCAAACCGCTAAAATTTTATTTGACTAAAAAATAATGTATAAATATAAATATTTGCTATTTCTAGTAAATTTTTTTTTTTTTTTTGGCCTGGGATGCATGTCCATGTGGCCAGCTCTAGCTAGTAAATTCTGTTTAAATAAACAGCGAACGGTTGTTTTAAATTGTGTAAATTGGCGTTACACAGCAGACCGGTTAAATGCATATTCAAAACGATTATGCCGCATGACATTCTATCGGAATCCAATTAACGCCCGCCGCCGCCGTAAGAGATCGCTCTAATATTTTACCGATTATTTTACCGATTACATGTCATTACAACAATAAGCGAGGGAAACGCCTCTCGCCCTGACACGAATTCGAACTTGCCATCGCAATTATTAGCGGCGGCTGTGGATTGAAATTGTTCGTTAATTGCAGGTGGGAAAATGTCAACGGCTGTCAGCGGCCACTCGGGGGCGGGACCCCTGAGCCTGATGTCGTGCGTCAGGGAGTCGTCGCCGCCGCAAGATGGCGTTCCCGAATACGAAGTTGAGAAGAATGGTAAGTATCTGTTAAATAATTACACTTATCTGTAATTATTAATATGACAGCCGGGTAAATATCGTGTGAGCCACAAAATTTTGTCTCAGAGTTGGCTGTGAGATAAATGAGTTATGTCGCATATTATTACGTGAGACTATCGAATTAGATAAAAAAAAATAATTAATCACTGTTATGGTTCTCTCTCTCTCAGGTATGGCCAACTCAGAAACAAAATTCTGTGGCTCACACCTTATAATAAAATCTGTTTCATATTTGAATGTATTTTTACTTTTCAAATTGAAAAAAAAAGTCATAATTCGTTTCAAAATTAAGTTAGAGTAAAATTTCTTGAATTTCCTTAAATTATAAACATTTGTGGAGTATACTGATTTTATTGAATTTTCTAGAGCAAAATTTAATATTTTTTTCGCATTTTTAAAGTTTATCATGTGAAATTTTACTTTTCCAAATTTAAAAATTCATAAATCGTTTCGACATTAAATTAGAGTGAAATTTCTCGAATATTCCTAAATTATAAATATTTGTGAAGTATATTGACTTTATTGAATTTTTTTAGAGTGAAATTTAATATTTTTTTCAATTTTTTTAAGTTTGTCATGAAAATTTTACGTTTCCAAATTTAAAAACTCATAAATCGTTTCGAAATTAAATTAGAGTAAAATTTCTTGAATATTCTAAAATTATAAATATTTGTGGAGTATGCTGACTTTATTGAATTTTTTTAGAGTGAAATTTAATTTTTTTTCAAATTTTGTAAGTTTGTCATGTGAAATTTTACGTTTCCAAATTAAAAAACTCATAAATCGTTTCGAAATTAAATTAGAGTGAAATTTATTAATTATTCTTAAATTATAAATATTTGTGGAGAATACTGATTTTATTTTACTTTTCAAAATTAAAAAAATCAAAAATCGTTTCGAAATTAAATTAGGGTGAAATTTATCGAATATTCTTAAAATATAAATATCTGCGGAGAATACTGATTTTATTTTATTTTTTTAGAGTAAAATTTAATTTTTCTTTTATGTGGAATTTTACTTTTGCAATTTAAAAATGGCATAAGTCGTTTCAAAATTAAGTTAAAGTAAAATTTCTTGAATTTCCTTAAATTATAAACATTTGTGGAGTACACTGATTTTATTGAATTTTCCAGAGTAAAATTTAATAATTTTTTCACATTTTTAAAGTTTATCATGTGAAATTTTACTTTTCAAAATTTAAAAAGTCGCAAATCGCCTCGGAATTAAATTAGAGTAAAATTTCTTGAATATTCTTAAATTATAAACATTTGTGGAGAATACTGATTTTATTTTATTTTTTTAGAGTAAAATTTAATTTTTTTTATGTGAAATTTCACTTTTCCAATTTAAAAATGGCATAAGTCGTTTCAAAATTAAGTTAAAGTAAAATTTCTTGAATTTCCTTAAATTATAAACATTTGTGGAGTACACTGATTTTATTGAATTTTCTAGAGTAAAATTTAATAATTTTTTCACATTTTTAAAGTTTATCATGTGAAATTTTACTTTTCAAAATTTAAAAAGTCATAAATCGTTCCGAAATTAAATTAGAGTGAAATTTCTTGAATATCCTTAAATTATAAACATTTGTGGAGTATACTGGTTATATTGTATTTTTTTACAGTGAAATTTAATATTTTTTTCATGTGAAATTTTACTTTTCAAAATTTAAAAAGTCATAAATCGTTTCGAAAATAAATTAGAGTGACATTTCTTGAACAGTCTTAAATTATAAATATTTGTGGAGAACACTGATTTTATTTTATTTTTTTAGAGTAAAATTTAATTTTTTTATGTGAAATTTTACTTTTCCAATTTAAAAATGGCATAAGTCGTTTCAAAATTAAGTTAAAGTAAAATTTCTTGAATTTCCTTAAATTATAAACATTTGTGGAGTATGCTGGTTATATTGTATTTTTTTACAGTGAAATTTAATTTTTTTTTCAAATTTTTAAAGTTTGTGATGTGAAATTTTACTTTTCCAAATTGAAAAATTCATAAATCGTTTCAAAATTGAATTAGACTGAAATTTCTTGAATATTCTTAAATTATAATTATTTGTGGAGAATACTGATTTTATTTTATTTTTTTAGAGTAAAATTTAATTTTTTTATGTGAAATTTTACTTTTCCAATTTAAAAATGGCATAATTCGTTTTAAAATTAAGTTAAAGTAAAATTTCTTGAATTTCCTTAAATTATAAACATTTGTGGAGTATACTGACTTTATTTAATTTTTATAGAGTGAAGTTTTATATTTTTTTTTCAAATTTTTTAAGTTTGTCATGTGAAAATTTACGTTTCCAAATTTAGAAAGTCATAAATCATTTCAAAATTAAATCAGGGTGAAATTTCTTGAATATTCTTAAGTTTTAAACAGTTGTGGAGTATACTGACTTTATAGAATTTTTTTAGAGTGAAATTTAATATTTTTTTCAAATTTTTAAAGTTTATCATGTGAAATTTTTTTTTTCCAAATTGAAAAATTCAAAAATCGTTTCGAAATTAATTTGGAGTCAAATTTCTTGAATATTCTTAATTTTAAAGAGTTGTGGAGTATACTGATTTTATTGAATTTTTTTAGAGTAAAATTAAATTTTTTTTAATGCGAAATTACACTTTTCCAATTTAAAAATGGCATAAGTCGTTTCAAAATTAAGTTAAAGTAAAATTTCTTGGATTTTCTTAAATTATAAACATTTGTGGAGTATACTGGTTATATTGTATTTTTTTACAGTGAAATTTAATATTTTTTTCAAATTTTTTAAGTTTATCATGTTAAATTTTACGTTTCCAAATTTAGAAAGTCATAAATCATTTCAAAATTAAATTAGGGTGAAATTTTTTGAATATTCTAAAGTTTTAAACAGTTGTGGCGTATACTGACTTTATAGAATTTTTTTAGAGTGAAATTTAATATTTTTTTCAAATTTTTAAAGTTTATCATGTGAAATTTTACTTTTCAAAATTTAAAAATTTATAAATCGTTTCGAAATTAAATTAGAGTGAAATTTCTTGAATATTTTTAATTGTAAATATTTGTGGAGTATCCTGACTTTATTGAATTTTTTTAGAGTAAATTTTGTTTTTCTTGTGAATTTTTTTTTTTCAGAAAAAGTCATAAATCGTTTCAAAATTAAAACTAGAGTGAAATTTCTTGAATATCCTTAAATTCTAAACATTTGTGGAGTATACTGATATTATTGAATTTTTTTACAGTGAAATTTAATATTTTTTTCAAATTTTTAAAATTCATCATGTGAAATTTCACTTTTCAAAATTGAAGCCTCTTCGTAATTTTTTTTTTAATATTCTTAAATTTTAAATATTTATGTAACCTGGTTTGATTAAATTTTATTAGAGTAAATATGTAATAACTATTAATACAAACCGATTAATTACCTGGACCGTAACATTTATAATTTATCACCAAATCCAAACTGAAATGAAAATAGTGCGGGGGTGTAGGGCAAGCAACTTATTACTGCACTCGCGGATTAATCGAGTAATTGAAAAACTTTTTTCCAGACTAGTTAAAAAAATTCATATTTTTTTCATTTTAATTAGTTTCTAATCGCCTTAATCTCCGAATGGCCCACGCGCGCGCGCCACTGGAAAATATAATATTATTTCGCAACGGAGCGTGGGTAATTACCATGGGGATTAAAAAGGTTAGTAAACCATAATGAACAGCACAATTGCAATAGATCAGTTACACACGCCGATTCCAGGAAACGGAGAAAATGGCGCACGGCCACTCTCGCATTAACACCATAGAAGATCTATTTTGCTACGTAACAATTTCCGCGGAAGTAACTGATGCATATCATTGCGTCGAGAAGAGACGGCTCTCGGCGGGGAGACTCATGGTACGACCGAGGTGGTAATACAAATCTCTGCAACCGACTCTACCTATCTGTATTGCCACCTCTGCTACCTCGCTCGCGGGATGACTCATGGTACGGCCGTGGTAGCAGAGGTGGTGATAAAAATCTCTGCAACCGACCGTACCTATACTTTAAACAATGGATCTGATTCTATAGGCCAGGGGTCTCCAAACTACGGCCCTCGGGCCAAATGCGGCCCGCGACAAGCAGTTACATTTTCCGTAAATGTCAAAATTAGTTATAAAATTGATTATATCTTTGCCCACTAGTTTATGCAGAATTGTATATATGGCCCGTGATGGAAAAAGTTTGGAGACCTCTGGTATAGGCCTTCAAATATCTCGTGTCAGATTGCGGAGTGATCATCTTAAATTTCAAGAGAGAGAACGCCGAAAAACACAACAATGTAAATATAGATACAGAATCGTCGCGGAGATTTGTTATCGCGTTCTTTTTCACTTTGCCCCCACGTGACACCAGATATTTGGAGGCCTATACCTGCTAATAAGTTCCGCACTTTCCAATCGGTTTCGTTTTTTGTGCGAATCTAAAAAATTTGAATTGAATTTATAATGTGCAAAAACGTTATGGAATTACCTTACAAAAATGCAAATATAATTGCCTTGACAACGTTACATAATCCCGACGATTAATTACGTTTAGAAATGATATAAAATATGCATTTCGATAATTAGCCTTAACATTTATCTTATCGGCTTTGAATGTATTTATAATATTCATCATAAATACCGAAAGAAATGAATTTAAAAAAGAAAAAACACCCACAGCATCGCGTTATTAATTGCGTTAATTGGCCGTGCCTTCTGGTATTAATATTTATGACCCGGAGGAAATTAAAGAAGTGTTGATGAAGTTTAATGTGAGCACGGGGCGATGGAGATGATAATAATACACCGTCGTCCTTCGACGTTTTCGGCCAGACATACGCACGACGACCGGCGAGTCGTATTTTTTTAATTTTTCTTCAAAACATTTTTCTGGTTTTTTCAACACTATTTGTCTACAAAAATTTTTTGTGGGACTTCCAGGAACGGAGATTCGGAATTTTTCTTCAAATTTTTTTTTCTATTTTTTTCATGTCCAAGAGCTCATTCTGAACACGATTTGTCTACAAAAAATTTTTGTTGGACTTCCAGGAACGGAGATCCGGAATTTTTCTTCAAAATTGTTTTCTATTTTTTTTTTTATGTCTAAGAGCTCATTCTGAACACGATTTGTTTACAAACATTTTTTGTTGGACTTCCAGGAACGGAGAACCGGAATTTTTCTTCAAAAATTTTTTTTTCCAATTTCTTCAGCTCATTCTGAACTCGATTTGTCTACAAATATTTTTTGTTGGATAATTTTTTTTTTCTATTTTTTTTTTCAAAAAGAGCTCATTTTGAACACGATTTGTCTACAAAAAAATTTTGTGGGACTTCCAGGAACGGAGATCCGGAATTTTTCTTCAAAATTTTTTCTATTTTTTTCATGTTCATTCTGAACACGATTTATCTACAAAAAAATTTTGTTGGACTTCCAGGAACGGAGATCCGGAATTTTTCTTGAAATTTTTTTTCTGTTTTTTTCATGTCCAAGAGCTTATTCTGAACACGATTTGTCTACAAAAAAATTTTTGGGAGACTTCCAGGAACGGAGATCCTAAATTTTTCTTCAAATTTTTTTTATGTCCGAGCTCATTCTGAACACGATTTGTCTACAATTTTTTTTTTGTTGGACTTCCAGGAACGGATATCCGGAATTTTTTTCAAATTTTTTTCATGTCCAAGAGCTCAGTCTAAACACGATTTTTTTACATAAAAATTTTGTGGAACTTCCAGGAACGGAGATCCGGAATTTTTCTTCAAATTTTTTCATCTCTAAGAGCTCATTATGAACACGATTTGTCTACAAAAAAATGTTGTGGGACTTCCAGGAACGGAGATCCGGAATTTTTCTTCAATTTTTTTCATGTCCAATAGCTCATTCTGAACACGATTTGTCTACAAAAAAATTTTGTTGGACTTTCAGGAACGGAGATCCGGAATTTTTCTTCAAATTTTTTTTCTATTTTTTTCATGTTAAAGAGCTCATTCTGAACACGATTTGTCTATAAAATTTTGTGTTGGACTTCCAGGAACGGAGATCCGGAATTTTTCTTCAATTTTTTTTTTCTATTTTTTTCATGTCTAAGAGCTCATTCTGAACACGATTTGTCTAAAAAAAAAAATTGTTGGACTTCCAGGAACGGAGATTCGGAATTTTTCTTCAAAATGTTTTTCTTTTTTTTTTTCATGTCTAAGAGCTCATTCTGAACACGATTCGTCAACAAAAAAATTTTGTGGGACTTCCAGGAACGGAGATCCGGAATTTTTCTTCAAAATTTTTTCAATTTTTTTCGTGTCCTAGAGCTCATTCTGAACACTATTTGTCTTAAAAAAATTTTTGTTGGACATCCAGGAACGGAGATCCGGAATTTTTCTTCAAAAATTTTTTTCCAATTTTTGCAGCTCATTCTGAACACGATTTGTCTACAATTTTTTTTTGTTGGACTTCCAGGAACGGAGATCCGGAATTTTTCTTCAAAATTTTTTTCAATTTTTTTTTCATGTCTAAGAGCTCATTCTGAACACTATTTGTCTACAACTATTGTGTGACTTCCAGGAACGGACGTCCGGAATTTTTCTTCAAAATTTTTTTCAATTTTTTTCATGTCAAAGAGCTCATTCTGAACACTATTTGTCTACAAAAAAAATTTGTGTGACTTCCAGGAACGGAGGTCCGAAATTTTTCTTCAATTTTTTTTTCAATTTTTTTGATGTCAAAGAGCTCATTCTGAACACTATTTGTCTACAACCATTTTTTGTGTGACTTCCAGGAACGGAGGTCCGGAATTTTTCTTCAAAATTTTTTTCATGTCAAAGAGCTCAATCTAAACACTATTTGTCTATAAATTTTTTTGTGGGACTTCCAGTAACGGACCATTTTCATAAATAGTGCTTAAATCGACTGGAAACGCCCAAAAGAACAATAAATTCAAATAATCCTGCGTTTTCTTCACGATTCCTGAATTCTTACAGTTGTTAATACCATACCACTAAAATAATGTACTTTTGCAGAGAATTTAGTAAATAAAATCCTTTTCCAACATCCTGAAGTTGAGAGTTATGTGTAGAGCCCGCATTCCATCAGGACTTATTCGTATTTATTATTCAACTTTTGCAAGACGGACGGCCCGCTTGTAAATAAATAAAGTTTAGCCTGTGACAGCTCCACCCCCCGCCCCCACCTAAAGATTTATCCACCCTGGAAATGCAGTCCTCCCCCGAAATACATAAAACAAGAAAGAGAAGAGTTTATCTTCTTCGAGAGTGCAATTAAGCATTCGGCGGAGACACTTGAGGAATATAACTGGACGAGGAATGCTACCGTTACAGCCTCACCGCCGTATAGAGAGGATCGCCCTAGGGCTTATGTAGATTTATTTATAAACATTCGAGATTCGATTGAATAATACGGCGAGCGCGCGGCGACCGACCGGATTTCTTGACAGAACTAGTCCACCGAGAGATAACTATCTGCATAAACAGAGCATGCACGAGTATCGGTTTCTAGTTGTCGAACATATGGACCAGACCATGGTTTGTTTCTTTGAGGAAGCATTTATGCCTGCCCGAGCATTCAAATCACGGTCCGCCTGAGATGAGCGTGTTCCGACATTCTCACGGGAAGGGTGTCTGTTGAATTCACAAGATCAACTCAAAAGTTTTTTTCTAGTTGTCACAATTTCTTCAGCTCAAGTTTCATCAAAAAAATTAACACTCACTTAATGTATTTTAAGTTGCATGGAAGTTCTGCAGTTATTTCCTTATAAAAAACAATTTCGCATTGATGACAATCTGCCACGGCAAAGGAGTTTCCAATTAAACATCGACAGCCGACCTTCATAATTCCGTTATTACGGACATTGCCAGAACAATTAATTAGTGTTGACTGAACTCCCAACCTTCGAATGATTGGAAACCTGTAAATGAAATGCACGCACGAACGCATCTTTCCGATCCTCCGGCGATTACGTCAATTATCCTTAATTGCAACCGATGCATTAATTACGACAAACATATAAATTGTTCATTACGTTCATTAATGGTCTATTTTAGTGAATAACGCCAGGAAGGTAGAATATGTTAAACATGACTTAGTAGGACAAATTAGGGCTGAAATTATATATCTCTCTGTAGATAAATTATAAGGAAAAGTACGCCAAAATCGTCATGATTAGACGGATAGTTAAATAAGTGCGAATTGGGTTGCCTAGATTAATTCCAATAAAAACGAATAACTTTGTTGGTATTACTTTATTAAAGTGATACTAGCAATTTGAATTATTGAAAATGTCATTTAATCATCTGCCTGATGAAGCCACCGTGTGGCGAAACATATGTCGCAGTGTTTCGACATTAAAAATTTGTGAAAATTCTCAACACACGTGTTTTACTTACCACATGTATTATGAAATTTCACCAAGTAACAGCCATATCAATCCAATATTGAAAATGTATTATGAAGTGAAAGCCTCCACAATTACTTATTTCGTGTTTAGCCTAAAATCATTATTGAGCATAACCTCAAAATAAAATGCAATTGCAATTTTTTGACTTCAAAACATCTTTATTAATCCTTGGCGAACGAATGCCGCCATATTCGCGACATAATAAATTAAGTTACCGGCGGATCCACCAAAAGATCAATTCACAAATACGCTCATTTTATGATTGCAACTCGGTTAATTATGCTCTAGTAATAAAGCAATTAATTTGTTAAAATTCCGTCGATCTATTGGTAATTGTTCCACAAAAATTCACACGTGTTATAAGGGTTATGGATATGTCAAAAGGAATTTTTATACAGCTAAAGAAATGTGCTGAAATCGCCATGATTAAACAGATAATTAAATAACGTGCGAATTGGGTTGCCTAGGTTAGTTCAATCTCGTGTTCAGCCCAGTATCGTTATTGAGCTTAACGTTTAACCCTTTACAGAACGGATTACCAAAAAATGCAATTGCTATATTTAAACCTTTAAAATGTACCAAAAAGATAAAATTGAAATTTTTTTTATATACTTTTTTTATAAATCGCCCTAGGGCGATCCTCTATATAGCTGTAGAAATGTGCTGAAATCGCGGCATGATTAAACTAATATTTAAATAAAGTGCGAATTGGGTTGCCTAGATTAGTTCCATTTCATGTTCAGCCTATAGTCTATTCATTCTACAGATAGAGTTGTAAAAACGCCCACAATCGCCGTATATTCTGCGCAAAAGTCTGATTTACACCATGTAAATTTATTATTATTTTCCTGACCAACCTTAAAAATATTAACAATCGATTCCTTGGCGGACACTGAAAAATGAATCGCATGACATGTCGTTTTGGTGGAGATTAATTAATTAATTTGTATTTTTTTGCTCTCCGACTTTTCAAAAATTCATAACTGAAATGAAAATTGCTGCACATTCAAAAACCAAAATTATTTTCAAAGATCGACGTCTTGTGAAGTGAACTGAATTTTTGTAGAATTTTTTCGCGGCGTTTCGTATTAATTTTTAATTTTTTACGCTCGAGCATTGAAAAATTACATATTCAAAAATTCATAACTCATCTGAAAATTGCTGCATATTCAAAAACCAAAATTATTTTGAAAGATTGACGTCTTGTGGAATGAACTGAATTTTTGTAGAATTTTTTGCCCGCGTTTCATATTAATTTTTATTTTTTTGCGCTCGAGTGTTCGTCATTGAAAAAACTACATTTTCAAAAATTCATAACTCAATTGATAATTGCTGCACATTCAAAAAGCAAAATTATTTTGAAAGATTGACGTCTTGTGGAATGAACTGAATTTTTGTAGAATTTTTTGCCCGCGTTTCATATTAATTTTTATTTTTTTGCGCTCGAGTGTTCGTCATTGAAAAAACTACATTTTCAAAAATTCATAACTCAATTGATAATTGCTGCACATTCAAAAAGCAAAATTATTTTGAAAGATCGACGTCTTGTGAATTGAACTGAATTTTTGTAGAATTTTTTGCCCGCGTTTCATATTAATTTTTATTTTTTTGCGCTAGAGTGTTCGTCATTGAAAAAAATACATTTTCAAAAATTCATAACTCAACTGAAAATTGCTGCACATTCAAAAACCAAAATTATTTTGAAAGAACGACGTCTTGTGAAGTAATTTTGAAGTTTTGTAGAATTTTTTGCTTGCGTTTCATTTTGATTTTTAATTTTTTGCGCTCGAGTGTTCGCCATTAAAAAAAAATACATTTTCAAAAATTCATAACTCGACTGAAAATTGCTGCACATTCAAAAACCAAAATTATTTTGAAAGATTGACGTCTTGTGAAGTAAACTGAATTTTTGTAGAATCTTTTGCCCACGTTTCATATTATTTTTTCTTTTTGCGCTCGAGAGTTCCTAATTGAAAAAAATATACATTTTCAAAAATTCATAACTCGTCTGAAAATTGCTGCACATTCAAAAATTAAAATTATTTTGAGATTGATGTCTTGTGAAGTCAACTGATTTTTTTTTATTTTTTTGCCCGCGTTTCATATTTTTTTAATTTTTTTGAGCTCCAGAGTTCGTCATTGAAAAAACTATATTTTCAAAAATTCATAACCCATATGAAAATTGCTGCACATTAAAAAAACAAAATTAAGACCGACGCCTTGTGAAGCGATTTGAATTTTTGTAGAATTTTTTGCACGCGTTTCATATTCATTTTTAATTTTTTGGACTCAAGTGTTCCTCATTCAAAAAAAAAACATTTAAAAAAATTCATAACTCGACTGAAAATTACTGCACATTCAAAAACCAACATTATTCTGAAAGGACTGAATGTTTATGGAATGCTTTTCCCGCGTTTCGTATTGATTTTTATTTTTTTGCGTCTAAGTGTTCGTCATTGAAAAAAATACATTTTCAAAAATTCATAACTCAACTGAAAATTGCTGCACATTCAAAAACCAAAATTATTTTGAAAGACCGACGTTTTGTGAAGTGATTTGAATTTTTGTTGAATTTTTTGACCGTGTTTCATATTAATTTTTTGCGCCCGAGTGTTCGTCTTTGAAAAAAATACATTTTCAAAAATTCATAACTCAACTGAAAATTGCTACACATTCAAAAACCAACATTATTCTGAAAGAACTGAATTTTTATGGAATGTTTTTCCCGCGTTTCATATTAATTTTTAATTTTTTTGCGCTCGAGAGTTCGTCGTTAAAAAATATACATTTTCAAAAATTCATAACTCGACTGAAAATTTCTGCACATTCAAAAACCAAAATTATTTTGAAAGATCGACGTCTTGTGAAGTGATTTGAATTTTTGTAGAATTTTTTGCCCGCGTTTCATATTAATTTGTAATTTTTTGCGCTTGAGAGTTCATCATTGAAAAAAAATGCCATGAGTCAGCAATCATCACGTTGCATTCAATTTGGGTCATGTATGACGTTTGAAAATGAACAAAAAAAAAAATTGCAACCCTTAAGATTAACATTTCACAAATAGCCGCAACAAAAGTGAGAATACGTCTCGGTTGATAATATCAGCGCCGGTCTTTCGATATGAATAAATGCAAATTAAAAAGCAACAATATTTGATCAAACCTGACGATTTTGCGTAATTCAAACTAGCAATTAAAAAAAATCACCCTGTATAATAGCAAGGAAACTTTTCATTAGTTACAACACAAGCACAGCCATAACATTGTGTTTCTGTTGGACACTCAATTGAAAAATAATAAATCATTTGTATGCGTTTCTATCGCCCCCTATGTAAGGGGTGACACCGCTTTTATCCCATCAATAAAAATTGCTGTTATATGACGAGCGGAAAGCCGAACCGATTATATACGAGATTGAAATCCCTTTCCCGAATCTAGTTGATTTTTTTATGCCAGTATATAGGTGTATTAAATTCGGCATATTGAAAATATCTTGTGAGCCACAAAAGTTGGCTATGACATAAATGAGGTATGTCGCATATTATTACGTCATGAGACATTGAATTCGATTTAAAACAAAATGAATTAATCTCAGACATGTCTGCTGTGTTTCTCTCTCTCTCAGGCATGGCCAACTCTGAAACAAAATTCTGGCGCTCACATATTATATTCAGTTAATTCAATGTTTTAATATTTACGCATTTGTAATCGGCAATACGAACTCTAGATCCTAATACAGTGTGAGCAATAAGAGTCACCTTTGTGTACTTGGTTGCAAATTACATGCGTTGATGTGATTATTTTACAATTGAACATAGGCGTTACTACTAGCATGTTCAGTTTTAAAATAAAAGCCCTGTATGTTGTGCAGGTAAAATTACTGTAATTATTATTATTTATATTAGTATGAATTTTTGTGTGAATAAATAAATTTTAAAATCGTGAGAATTTAAAAATGAAAACTCTAAACTGTGTTTTTTTATTTGATAGGCATCCAATTTCATATCGCCATTCCTACGTACGTGTTCGAGGTTACTATTACAGTGGAATATTTCGGTGAAATGTGCGGGTTCATTGTATCGAGGATCAGTAACTGTACATCTGCATGTGGGCGGATGTACAAACAAGGCCGGAGAGATGATGATTCAAGAAAATATCTCAAGATGGTATTTTTTCTTTCTTTTTTTGGTGTGTAATTGGTGTTACGTCGGGTTACATTGATGCTAGTTAATGTATTAAAATTAAAGACCGTTTCATCAACATGACTTTTAATTTGTACACACATTCCTCGAAAATGATTTAACGCAATCGAAACTAGTTAAACACCAAGTGAGTTTTATTATTAATAATTTTTTTATTATCTTCAACAGTTTACGCCAAAGAAACAAATGAATCTATATACAGTTTTATTGTTGAATTATTATCTCGATAAGCTGGAGAATAAAAATTTAAAATTATTTTTTTAATATCTTCAACCGTACACGAGATATGCACTTATATGTCAAAAACAAAAGAAACCAAATATTGGTTTCTTGTTGAATTGGCATCTCGATAAGCCGGAGATTAAAAAATTTAAATCATTTTTTTATTACCTTCAACCGTTTGCGAGATATGCAGCTATATGTCGATAAACAAATGAAATCAAATACTGTTTTATTGTTGAATTATCATCTCGGTGAGATGAAGAATAAGAATTTGAAATAATTTTTTGATTATTTTCAACTGTTTACGAGATATTCGCCTATATGTCAAAAAACAAATGAAACCAAATACTGTTTTATTGTTGAATCATCATCTAGATTTGTCGGAGAATAAGATTTTAAAATCATTTTTTGATTATCTTCAACCGTTCGCGAGATATTCACCTATATGTCAAAAAACAAAAGAAACCAAATACTGTTTTATTGTTGAATTATCATCTCGATATGCCGGAGAGTAAGAATTTGAAATCATTTTTGATTATCTTCAACCGTTCGTGAGATATGCACCTATATATCAAAAAACAAAAGAAACCAAAAATCGTTTTATTATTTAATTAGCATCTCGGTGAGATGAAGAATAAGAATTTGAAATATTTTTTTGATTATCTTCAACCGTTCGTGAGATATTCACCTATATGTCAAAAAACAAAAGAAACCAAATACTGTTTTATTGTTGAATTATCATCTCGATAAGCCGGAGAATAAGAATTTGAAATCATTTTTTGATTATCTTCAACCGTTCGTCAGATATGCACCTATATGTCAAAAAACAAAAGAAACCAAATATTGTTTTTTTGTTGAATTGGAATCTGTATAAGCCGGAGATTAAGAATTTTAAATCATTTTTTGAGTATCGTCAACCGTTCACGAGATATTCACCTATATGTCAAAAACAAATGAAAGCAAATATTGTTTTATTGTTGAATTATCATCTTGATAAGCCGGAGAATAAGAATTTGAAATATTTTTTTGATTATTTTCAACCGTTCACGAGCTGACACTGCTGTTAATGTGACGAATGATGATTCTCCCCTTGTATGTATGTGTTCCAAACAAGATTGTAGATTAAAATCAGGGGTGCACAAATACATTTCGTTAATAAAAAATATTAACAATTCATAAGACTTACAACAGAGATAATGTACTGCGAGAAAAGTAATCTCGAACAGTGGAAATTACACGAGTAACCATATTCCCACGCTACAACGAAACACTCCTCGATAACAGCCCTAAGAGTAATATCAACTTGCAAACTTCGAAACTTTGCTGCAAACTACTCGCGGCCCTGTTTTAATATTTATCCCTGGCGATTTTTTCAGCCGCAAACTTCAGCAAGATAAGACAATGCGAACGTCTCCAAAACGCTTCATCCTTCAAATGTGACAACTGTAAATGGATTGTAATGTCTTCAGATTAAAAATAAAAGTACTATAAATTAAATTACCGATAGTGAGAAGTTAGATTACGAAAATTTAAAATTACTGTTCATTTTGTAGATGTAATAATAGATACATCTGATGATTGGCTAAAATTGGGCGTGTCGCACGAGCTAACATTTATGAAATCGTCAGAAACATTACAATTTATTATTTCTCCGGCCTGTTAAATAAGTAAATAATTGATGCGATGGTCCACCGCTTCTCTTAATGCTTTCGCAAGGTGGCGATTATTAGTGTAAAAGCACTTCGGGCGCCCGCCCAACGTTACAATACTTTAGAGTGAAAGAAGGAACACGAAACCTCATGCAATATTCATTGTACACCTTGCCCGAAACCTTGCGATTATGTAAAAACGTGCGTTGAAATGAAAATATATTTCACTGTCTCCAACCATAAACAGATACAACCTTATTATCTGAAATAAAGTTAAATTGTATTCATACTTTTCTAACAGTAGTTCTAATACACCTAAAACTATCTTTACTGCAATCAGTTACAGTTTCTACAATACAATTTTTACTTTTAACACTGTAAGACTGCTAAACTTTGCTGTGCAATACAGGATTTTAGGTGTAAAAAATTGCTGGTCCACATAATAGAATTTACATAATATGAACAAATATAATTATGTTTTTTTTTGTTCATTTTTTAGTTTTGACGTTAATCTTCCGGCCAAAAAAAGGAAAACTAGAACAACACGTTTGTTGTTAAATTGCAAACAAGTTTAATTATGGATTATCACGTAATAACGTTCGCAACAGAAAAGAAGACTTGAAAAAAAAATTCAATCAAGTTTAATTATGGATTACAACGTTATAACAGTCGCAACAGAAAATACAGAAGACTTGAAAATGCAGGAATAGCAAGGTGTTTCCATTCGGTTTATCCACGTTCCTTCTTAAGTCACGATTGCTGCTTCTAGAGTATTTGATAAACGATGACGTCCACACCGCATAAACCGCGACTAACGCTTGTAAAATATTTGAAAATTCTTATTTTAAACTTGTAATTATGCTATAATATTACACTGGCGTACAATTACGATCTTGAACTTGACTTATATCATCAATTTAAATGAACACACACCGAAATTTTAATTAAAGCGAATTTGAATTTAAAATCAGGCCGCCCCTGCTTGGCCATGCTTCGCATGTCGAGGTGTTTAATGGGCCCCCAAAAAACAATACCGTACGAAGGCGAGACCTGCAATTTACTGCGAGAACGCTTCGTTATGATTATGTAATATTTCAGTGTCTGCGACATTTTCTTCGCGGTGGTTACGGTTTAAACGGCCGACCCGATGTTTTATCGATGTCGGACACGACTTTTCAAATGTTTCTCAAACGAATGATCCGTTACGTATTCGAATGCGTCAAGGTGATCTTTGATGGTGTGATCGTATGATCTGCTGCTGCTGCTACTACTACAGTTCGTGTTTTGCATTTCATTTGCTTCGTGCAATCTGCAAGGTCTTTGAGTGTGGTGGGAATATTTAAAAAAATCAATTGCAATTCTAGGGCAGCGGTACATAATCTAAACACATAATTGAAACCCTCGGCGTTATCTTTACATTTTTTTTATTGTTTGTTTGGCTTAAGTGATTGACCATTCAGCCACTAACTTTTTTTTTTCTTTTATTTTGACTTTGGTAGGTAGGTGCCCTTCAGTCACATCAGTTATTGTATTTGTACTTGATTCAGCCACTAACGAAAATCTACATGTTACATGTTTCTCGGTAATTTTCTGGTTTCATTTTTAGACTTACGAATTTGATTTTTTTTTTATTCATCCACGAACGAAAATCTATGTTTTATTTATCTCTCGGTAATTTTCTGGCTTTATATTTAGACTTATGAATTTGATTTTTTTTTTGGTTTCTTTGGCGTAGGTGATTGACCATTCAGTCACTAACGACAATCTATGTTTTATATTTTTATATATGAAATTAAATGAATGAGACAAATACGACAGAGGGGACATTTCTCGCTCAAAAAAAATTCCCCCCAGGCGGGAATCGAACCCACTCGACTTATGATCCGGTGGGCAGATGCTCGGGCTCTCACCCACTACACCACCAAACCGCCCGAATTTGAATTTCGCTTCAAAATGGCGGTTTTAAAATTTTTCATTTAATGGTTATAATATTTCATTCTTAATTCTGGAATTTTAATTATAAACAGTATAATTTTATGCTTTAAATGCAATCCAATTTAAACACCCCTAACGGCAAGCGATAAGAAATGCACAAAATATTATTCTCAGTATTAATTTAACGCATTTTAAATCTTGCCAAAATTTCTTTTGTTTTTTTTTTTGGGGGGGGGGGGGTATATATTAAATGCTGACTTGTACGCACCGACTGCCAACAAATTTTCAGGTGACTTATCCTTCAAAATTATACAATCTTGGAGTGTCATACTTATATTTCGAGCCATGGAAATAATTACAATTTACATTCTGTTCAAATAAAATTACCAAAAAATCCAAGGTTGGAGTATTTGTAAAATCAACAAAATTGTAATTTTGAGTAATTTTGGGAAATTTTAAGTCGATGGCAGTTATTTTATTTTTTTTGCGCTTTTTACAAATGTATGTTATGTTCAAGTGAAATTATCACAAAATCCAGTATTGAGATTGTTGTAGTTTTCATAAAACCGTAATTGGACATGTATTTTCAGTAAATTTGTAAAGTTTCAAGTCGATGGCGATTGTTGTTATATTTTTTTTGAGTTGACAAAATCATTACAATTTTTACAAATTTAAGTTGTGTTCAAGTGAAATGATCACAAAATGCAGGATTGAGATTGTTGTAGTTTTCATAAAATCATAATTGGGTATGTATTTTCAGTAGATTTGGAAAGTTTCAAGTCGATAGCAGTTGTTTTTATATATTTTTTTTAGTTAACAAAATAATTACGATTTTTACAATTTTATGTTGTGTTCAAGTGAAATTATCACAAAATCCAGGATTGAGATTGTTGTAGTTTTCATAAAACCATAATTGGGCATGTATTTTCAGTAACTTTGGAAAGTTTCGAGTCGGTAGCAGTTGTTTTTAAATTTTTTTTTGAGTTAACAAAATAATTACGGTTTCTACAAATTTAAGTTGTGTTCAAGTGAAATGATCACAAAATGCAGGATTGAGATTGTTGTAGTTTTCATAAAACCATAATTGGGCATGTATTTTCAGTAAATTTTGGAAAGTTTCAAGTCGATGGCGGTTGTTCTTATATTTTTTTTTTTTTAGTTAACAAAATAATTACGATTTTTACAAATTTATGTTGTGTTCAAGTGAAATTATCACAAAATCCAGGATTGAGATTGTTGTAGTTTTCATAAAACCATAATTGGGCATGTATTTTCAGTAACTTTGGAAAGTTTCGAGTCGGTAGCAGTTGTTTTTAAATATTTTTTTAGTTAACAAAATAATTACGATTTTTACAAATTTAAGTTGTGTTCAAGTGAAATTATCACAAAATGCAGGATTGAGATTGTTGTAGTTTTCATAAAACCATAATTGGGCATGTATTTTCAGTAACTTTGGAAAGTTTCAAGTCGATAGCAGTTGTTTTTTATATTTTTTTTGAGTTAACAAAATAATTACGGTTTCTACAAATTTAAGTTGTGTTCAAGTGAAATTATCACAAAATCCAGGAATGAAATTGTTGTAGTTTTCATAAAACCATAATTGGGCATGTATTTACAGTAAATTTTGGAAAGTTTCAAGTCGATGGCGGTTGTTTTTATATTTTTTTTTGAATTAACAAAATAATTACGATTTTTACAAATTTAAATCATGTTCACATGCAATTATCACAAAATTTAGAATTAGGATTTTTGTAGTTTTTCTTACAATCGTAATTAGACATGTGTTTTGAGTAAATTCGGAGGATTTTGAGTTGATGGCATTCGTTTTTGTATTTTTTTTTTTCGAATAAAAAAAATATTGTTATGTTCAAATGCATTCAAAGGTTAAGATTTTTGTAGTTTTTTTTTATCGTAATTAGGCATGTGTTTTGAGTAAATTCAGAGGATTTTGAGTTGATGGCATTTGTTTTTGTATTTTTTTTTTCGGATAAACAAATTTATTGTAATTTCTTCAACTTTAAATTATGTTCAAACGCATTCAAAGGTTGAGATTTTTGTAGTTTTTGTTTAAATCGTAATTAGGCATGTGTTTTGAGTAAATTTGGAGAAATTTGAGTTGGTGGTATTTGTTTTTGTATTTTTTTTCGGATAAACAAATTTATTGTAATGTCTTCAACTTTAAATTATGTTCAAATGCATTCAAAGATTGAGATTTTTGTAGTTCCTTTTTAATCGTAATTAGGCATGTGTTTTGAGTAAATTTTGAGGATTTTGAGTTGATGGCATTTGTTTTTGTATTTTTTTTTCGGATAAACAAATTTATTGTAATTTCTTCAACTTTAAATTATGTTCAAATGCACTCAAAGGTTGCGATTTTTGTAGTTTTTTTATTTAATTGTAATTAGGCATGTGTTTTCAGTAAATTTGGAGAAATTCGAGTTGGTGGCATTTGTTTTTGTATATTTTTTTCGGATAAACAAAATTATTGTAATTTCTTCAACTTTAAATTATGTTCAAATGCATTCAAAGGTTGAGATTTTTCTAGTTTTTTTTTTATCGTAATTAGGCATGTGTTTTCGGTAAATTTGGAGAATTTTGAGTTGATGGCATTTGTTTTTATATTTTTTTTCCGGATAAAAACAAATATTGTAATTATGTTTAAATGTATTCAAAGGTTGAGATGTTTGTAGTTTTTGTTTTAAATCGTAGTTAGGCATGTGTTTTGAGTATATTTGGAGAAATTTGAGTTCGTGGCACTTGATTTTGTATTTTTTTTTCGGATAAACAAAATTATTGTAATTATGTTTAAGTGCATTCAAAGGTTGAGATTTTTGTAGTTTTTTTTTAAATCGTAATTAGGCATGTGTTTTGATTACATTTTGAGGATTTTGATTGATAGCAATTGTTTTTATATTTTTTTTTGAACCAACAAAACAATTCAATTTTTTTCAACTTTACGTTCTGTTCAAATTAAGTAATAAATTCTATTTGTGGGCCATCCTGTATATATATATATATATATATATATATATATATATATATATATATATATATATATATATATATATTAATTTCCAATTATATGTTGTAATGTTGACTTGTGTAAAACATTTTGTTAATACAGCAATAAATAAATTAATATTAACGCAATTTCATGAAGTGTAAGTGTTAAATTAAATCTAGAGAAAACTTGGCATTCATCGAAATAATCGAAATAATTTGTGAACCGACCTCGTAAACTATCATTACAACAGATTTACAACGTCCAGCAAGTTACAAATAACCCTGAAAGCCTCTAATCCACAATAAAACTTACAGTTACATTTCCTCTGAAATCACCGACGACAATACATCACAATTACAAAACTAAGCCATAATAATTCACTTAAGATCATTACGATTTTCAGCCTTTTAATGGCCGAACCCATGGGGGCGTAATTAGCGAGATTGCGAGTGTTGCACATAAAACTTTACAACCCGGAAAATGACGACCGTCCGATGATTATAAACCCGTCTGCAAGAACCTCGGAATCATTAAATAATGCGTTTCCTCGTGTTACTTACTAATTACGATATTTATGTAAATAACGCGATTTTCACTTTCATTCCAGAAACTTGAAGAAAAAGAAAGACTAGCGCAAAAAAAGTATTAAACGCTTTCATTGCTCAATAATTCAATCATTTCGTCCAATTAATGGAGGTTAATGCGTCGCGGCCTAGAAATGTGGGGTTTATGAATATTGAAGTCGAGTCGTAAATAATTTCTAATTATATTAATAATAATAATAATAGAGATCGTGTCATTACTTGTTTAATGATTAATGAAAAAAAAAACTATAATTCGTAGGGTACTGTTTTTATTTATTTCTTCCTTGCCACGACCGATTTTCCTCAATTTACTCCATATAATTATATCAGTGTTTAAAAACGATTAAATTTACTAGTCGGAATAAATAATTCAATAAGTGATTGTTAAATTTAATCGTATTTAAATATTAAATCATGTTTCATCAAGTGATCGATGAGAATCACTTTAAAAATAATTACGTCAGAACTAACTCTGTAAATTGTTTGATTACGTATTTGTTCGTTTTAAAGAAAACAATAGTTGAACAATAGACTACATTCACTCTTCATGTTATATTTATTGCCTTTACGGAGAAGACTCCGATCAATTGATCGATGACCGTCTCTGTGTGCAATGCCGACCGGGGATCATAAAAGGCGCATTTTTCGAATTTTACGAACCAATTGTTCGTCGACGGCCATGAAATTTGTTGTTGCATTGTCGATAATTACAAAATGGTTTGGAGATATGCTACAATGGGCTCCGGCCATCGCTCGCGGATCAGTCGCTCCGCGCTCGCGAATAAATAAATCACGTCGGCATGGCCAGTGGCAAATACGTGCTCGCGAAGAAGTGGAACAGGCATGGTAAATAAATAAACAAACAAGTAACTCTACATTGTTGAAGACAATTTTTTTAAATATCATAAGGCGCACTTTTTTTTTACTTTCTCCGTAAGCTAGGGCGAGTTGTGACTTGTGACCTTGAAACAATTTTTTCATCCATAGATGTAATACAAAAATAGCCTGGATATGATTATTCAACCTTTTCGTGAATTTTTTTTTTGGGTTGAAGGAGTGCCCGTAACGTTTTTTTGACGTTTGATTATGAAAGTACGTTTTTTATTAGTGATAAGAATAAAAATTTTTATTTAGTTATGGCTAATTGCAAAATTTGTCAAAAATCGAAATTTATTTCGCGAAATGTGGATTTCTGCGACTTACGGAGAAATTATTTTTTTCTGGTTTGAAGGAGTGCCCGTAACGTTATTTTGACTTTTGATTATGAAAGTACCTTTATTAGTGATAAGAATAAGAATTTTTATTTAGTTATGGCTAATTGCAAAATTTGTCAAAAATCGAAATTTATATCGCGAAATGTGGATTTCTGCGACTTACGGAGAAAATATTTTTTTTTGGGTTGAAGGAATGCCGGTAACGTTTTTTTGACTTTTGATTATGAAAGTACCTTTATCAGTGATGAGAATAAGAATTTTTATTTAGTTATGGCTAATTGCAAAATTTGTCAAAAATCGAAATTTATATCGCGAAATGTGGATTTCTGCGACTTACGGAAAAATTATTTTTTTTTGGGTTGAAGGAGTGCCCGTAACGTTTTTTTGACTTTTGATTATGAAAGTACTTTTATCAGTGATGAGAATAAGAATTTTTATTTAGTTATGGCTAATTGCAAAATTTGTCAAAAATCGAAATTTATATCGCGAAATGTGGATTTCTGCGACTTACGGAGAAATTATTTTTTTTTGGGTTGAAGGAGTGCCCGTAACGTTTTTTTGACTTTTGATTATGAAAGTACCTTTATTAGTGATGAGAATAAGAATTTTTATTTAGTTATGGCTAATTGCAAAATTTGTCAAAAATCGAAATTTATATCGCGAAATGTGGATTTCTGCGACTTACGGAGATTTTTTTTTTTGGGTTGAAGGAGTGCCCGTAACGTTTTTTTGACTTTTGATTATGAAAGTACCTTTATTAGTGATAAGAATAAGAATTTTTATTTAGTTGTGGCTAATTGCAAACTTTCTCAAAAATTGAGATTAATATCGCGAGGCATGGATTTCTGCGACATACGGAGAAATTATTTTTTTTTGGGTTGAAGGAGTGCCCGTAACGTTTTTTTGACTTTTGATTATCAAAGTACTTTTATCAGTGATGAGAATAAGAATTTTTATTTAGTTATGGCTAATTGCAAAATTTGTCAAAAATCGAAATTTATATCGCGAAATGTGGATTTCTGCGACTTACGGAGAAAATATTTTTTTTGGGTTGAAGGAATGCCGGTAACGTTTTTTTGACTTTTGATTATGAAAGTACCTTTATCAGTGATAAGAATAAGAAGTTTTATTTAGTTGTGGCTAATTGCAAACTTTCTCAAAAATTGAGATTAATATCGCGAGGCATGGATTTCTGCGACTTACGGAGAAATTATTTTTTTTTGGGTTGAAGGAGTGCCCGTAACGTTTTTTTGACTTTTGATTATGAAAGTACCTTTATTAGTGATGAGAATAAGAATTTTTATTTAGTTATGGCTAATTGCAAAATTAGTCAAAAATCGAAATTTATTTCGCGAAATGTAGATTTCTGCGACTTACGGAGAATTTATTTTTTTTTGGGTTGAAGGAGTGTCCGTAACGTTTTTTTGACTTTTGATTATGAAAGTACCTTTATTAGTGATAAGAATAAGAATTTTTATTTAGTTGTGGCTAATTGCAAACTTTCTCAAAAATTGAGATTAATATCGTGAGGCATGGATTTCTGCGACTTACGGAGAAATTATTTTTTTTTGGGTTGAAGGAGTGCCCTTAACGTTTTTTTGACTTTTGATTATGAAAGTACCTTTATTAGTGATGAGAATAAAATTTTTTATTTAGTTATGGCTAATTGCAAACTTTCTCAAAAATTGAGATTAATATCGCGAGGCATGGATTTCTGCGACTTACGGAGAAATTATTTTTTTTTGGGTTGAAGGAGTGCCCGTAACGTTTTTTTGACTTTTGATTATGAAAGTACCTTTATTAGTGATGAGAATAAGAATTTTTATTTAGTTATGGCTAATTGCAAAATTAGTCAAAAATCGAAATTTATTTCGCGAAATGTAGATTTCTGCGACTTACGGAGAATTTATTTTTTTTTGGGTTGAAGGAGTGTCCGTAACGTTTTTTTGACTTTTGATTATGAAAGTACCTTTATTAGTGATGAGAATAAGAATTTTTATTTAGTTGTGGCTAATTGCAAACTTTCTCAAAAATTGAGATTAATATCGTGAGGCATGGATTTCTGCGACTTACGGAGAAATTATTTTTTTTTGGGTTGAAGGAGTGCCCGTAACGTTTTTTTGACTTTTGATTATGAAAGTACCTTTATTAGTGATGAGAATAAGAATTTTTATTTAGTTGTGGCTAATTGCAAACTTTCTCAAAAATTGAGATTAATATCGTGAGGCATGGATTTCTGCGACTTACGGAGAAATTATTTTTTTCTGGTTTGAAGGAGTGCCCGTAACGTTTTTTTGACTTTTGATTATGAAAGTACCTTTATTAGTGATGAGAATAAAATTTTTTATTTAGTTATGGCTAATTGCAAACTTTCTCAAAAATTGAGATTAATATCGCGAGGCATGGATTTCTGCGACTTACGGAGAAATTATTATTTTTGGGTTGAAGGAGTGCCCGTAACGTTTTTTTGACTTTTGATTATGAAAGTACCTTTATTAGTGATGAGAATAAGAATTTTTATTTAGTTATGGCTAATTGCAAAATTTGTCAAAAATCGAAATTTATATCGCGAAATGTGGATTTCTACGACTTACGGAGAAATTATTTTTTTTGGGTTGAAGGAGTGCCCGTAACGTTTTTTTGACTTTTGATTATGAAAGTACCTTTATCAGTGATAAGAATAAGAAGTTTTATTTAGTTGTGGCTAATTGCAAACTTTCTCAAAAATTGAGATTAATATCGCGAGGCATGGATTTCTGCGACATACGGAGAAATTATTTTTTTTTGGGTTGAAGGAGTGCCCGTAACGTTTTTTTGACTTTTGATTATGAAAGTACCTTTATTAGTGATGAGAATAAGAATTTTTATTTAGTTATGGCTAATTGCAAAATTAGTCAAAAATCGAAATTTATTTCGCGAAATGTAGATTTCTGCGACTTACGGAGAATTTATTTTTTTTTGGGTTGAAGGAGTGTCCGTAACGTTTTTTTGACTTTTGATTATGAAAGTACCTTTATTAGTGATAAGAATAAGAATTTTTATTTAGTTATGGCTAATTGCAAAATTTGTCAAAAATCGAGATTTATGTCGCGAAATGTGGATTTCTGCGACTTACGAAGAATTTTTTTTTTTTGGGTTGAAGGAGTGCCCGTAACGTTTTTTTGACTTTTGATTATGAAAGTACCTTTATTAGTGATGAGAATAAGAATTTTTATTTAGTTATGGCTAATTGCAAAATTTGTCAAAAATCGAAATTTATATCGCGAAATGTGGATTTCTGCAACTTACGGAGAAATTATTTTTTTTTTGGGGTTGAAGGAGTGCCCGTAACGTTTTTTTGACTTTTAATTATGAACGGACTTGTATTAGCGATAAGAATAAGCATTTTTATTTATTTATGGAAAATTGCAAACTTAAAAAAAAAAAAATTTGCAAGGGGTGAAAAAATATAAAGGGTTAAATTAAGGTTTGATTCTTTTTGTGTTATTAATTTAGACCTTCCCTAAAGGTAAGGTTAACTTTTTTTCGAATTGCTTTCCTTTTTTCCGAGATATGAATTTTTAAAATCTATTGCTAACTTCACACCCGTGTCCTACACAACCTTCCTCCTTTCTCATCCTGGAGTTAAAAACGAAACTGGCAACACTATTGGCGTTTTAACCCAATTTGATTCCGCAAATACAAGATTAACGTTGCTAGCGCCATCTCTGCATGAAAACATCCAACTCTGACGGTTAACACGTTCAATAAAAGATGGCGCCGTCATGCTTAATTTATGCAGATTATAATTTTCATTATAACACGTTACCAACATTTTTCCGTTCGTGTTAAATCCGTTTTCTGGAGAAAGAAGGTCGAACGATTTAAGTAGTCCAATTCGATAAGGCGACAAAAAAAAAGAGAACACTAACGCGGTACACCTTTTTCTCTGTAATGACGGGCGATTATAGTAATCGCCTGTTGTGGCCCTAATACTCGAACATTATAATTTTAAATGTAAAAGTGATAAAAGTGACGGCCGGAAAATAATTACAGTCGCGCCGGGTCTTTGTTCGAAAACTTTGTTCTTCTTCGAGTTTTGCGCGCTCGGGATGCTAAAGCGAGCCAAGTTATGGAGGCGGCTTAAAATTGGTAAATAACTATAAATACTTTACTTGTGTAAAGTTTTCCGCCTCGTATTGGAAATTATCCCCTAACGCACTCTACCTTGTAATTCCATAATCGTTACTTTTAAACTATTGACTTTTTGGATTTTTTTTTCTTGTTCCAAAGTGTTTAAATTTTGAAATAATGTTTAAATTATAAAAAGACTTCGGTCGATGGCTATTTGTAGCTCTTATGTATAATTTGGACGGTTTCTTTCTTTTTAAGAAATAATGTTTGACGGGAATTCTAGTTTTAATAATGACGGACTGTACTGTCAAGGTGCACCATCTTGTTAGGACACCCTTTGCAATGTGCATCAGTTGCAATAATGTCTCAATTTGCGACTAATCGATGCTCAAAACATTATTGTAGATGTAATTCTGGTAATTTGTGTAATCTGCACGTTAATGGAAGTGTTGTGCATCGTGCATGCTTTAAAAATTCGCCTTGTTGTGTTGAATAGCGATCCATTTTTAATAATGACGGACCGTCTGCCATCGAACTGTATAATCAAGGTGCACCATCTTGTTGGAACACCTTTTATAATGTGCGTTAGTTGCAATAATGTCTCGAGTTGCCACTAATCGATGCTCAAAATATTATTGAAGATGTAATTCTGGTATTAATGGAAGTGATATCCATTTTGCAAGCTTAAAAAAACCGCCTTGTTGTGTTGAATAGCGATCCATTTTTATAATGACGGACCATCTGCCATTTAACTGTATTATTAAGGTGCACCATCTTGTTGGAACACCCTTTACAATGTGCGTTAATTGTAATAATGTCCCGAGTTGCGACGAATCGATGCTCAAAATATTATTGAATATGTAATTATGGTACTCGTTAATGAAACTTAGATTTGAAGAGTTATCCAATGTGCAGGCTTTAAAAAGACGAGAAATTTTCTATACTTGATCGCCGCGACGGTAACAATTAGAGACCGTGCCGCAGGATGGCTGATGGGGTAACTGAATCGTGAAGATGCTCGCAAAAAAAAGGCGCACAGAGCACAATTTTTTTCAATAGATTTCACGCTTCCACGCTTCGCCGCGCGCTCTCCGGCGACTTTGGAAAATAACACGGCGGCCTCTTCGCATCATCAGCGCCAATATTTGTCTGCGTGATTTAGGATGCAAATTATTTGTAGTCAATATTTTTTGCTTCTGTAATAGACATTTAGCAACTTTGCGTTAGGCAACTTGTTATACGCGCACGCTTATTCTTACGTCACGGACTACAGGTTAGGCAACTTATTATACGCACACGCTCATTTTACGTCATGGACTTCAGCCGCACATACTTATAAATATTTGCCTACGTGTTTTAAGATTTAACACACGGCAATGCAAATTTGTATTTTTGTTATACGCGGATTAATGTTCATATTGTTTGCTTCTGTAAACGAATTATGCAACTTTGTGTTAGGCAACTTATTGTACGCGTCAGGCTAGGCAACTTATTACACACGCTTATTTAACGTCACGCACTGCAGCCACACATATTTATAAGTATAAATATTTGTCTGCATGATTTAGGATTTAGCATACAATGCAAATTATTTGTTCGGCAACTTTGTATTAGGCAACTTATTATACGCACACACTCATTTTACGTCACGGACTGCAGCCGCACATACCTATAAGTATAAATATTTGTCTGCATGATTTAAGATTTAACATACAAATAATGCAAATTATTTCTTGTCAATATTTTTTGCTTGTGTAATCGAATTCTGTAAATCTGTGTTAGGCAACTTATTATAGGCGCACACTTATTTTTACGTTACGGACTACAGGTTAGGCAACTTATTACATGCACACGTTTACTGCAGCCGCACATACTTATAAGTATAAATATTTGTCTGCGTGATAACATACAAACTACGCAAATTATTTGTTGTCAATATTTTTTTATTCTTTAATCGAATTCGCTAATTTTGTATTAGGCAACTTATTATACACGCACGCTCATTTTTACGTCACGGACTACAGGTTAGGCAACTTATTATACACATGCACTAATTTCTAGTCACGGAATACAGCCGCACATACTTGTCTACGTGATTTAGGATTTAACATTCAAACAATGCAAATTATTTTTTGCACGCGGATGAATGTCAGTATTTTTTGCTTCTATAATGGAAGTCAGTTACGGACTACATGTTGGGCAACTGATTATACACGCACGCTCATTTTTACATCACGGGCTACAAGTTAGGCAACTCATTATACACATACACACGCGCGCGCTCATGTTACGTCTTATAAGAATAAATATTTGTCTGCATGATTTACGATTTAAAATACATAGAAACAATGCAAATTATTTGTTGTCAATATTTTTTGCTTCTGTAATCGAATTCTTAAGTTTTGTGTTAGGCAACTTATTATACGCGCACGCTTATTTTTACGTCACGGACTACAGATTGGGCAACTTACACACACGCTCTACGGACTACTGCCCCACATTTGTCAGTGCGATTTAGGATTTAACTTACAACAATGTAAATTATTTGTTGCACGGGCATTAAGGGCAGGGAATTCGTACACTTCTTGAAACTTCATATTGTTCTCCTAAAGTTGATCTTGTAAACAGTTAAGAAACCAAAAATTATAAATTAAATTAAATTGTTTATGTCTTGAACTATGTGTTATTGTAAAAAAAAACAAATTCTTATTTTTTTGTCATTAATTAGCGTAAAATTGTTTTATAGTAACTTATTTTGAGTTTGATGCATAGATAATTCAATTTAAAGTGACTGTACTAAAACTCATCATTATTGATTGCCAATTACTCAACTTCAATAAGAAGTTAGATTTCTTAAAATTGCTTAAAAGTTGTATTTAGTTCAACGCATTCCTTACGAGTAGCGCTCATACCCTTCTCTCCAATCAGGTGGATGCTGATAACGATAATATATTCAAGGGGCCGTGATTATAGTTCTCGCCTTTGTGTGAGCAAAAAAATGGAAAGGGTACATACGTGATGTTTCCGAGCCCGCCTCCAGTTTTGTTCTCTCTTTAATATGGCTTTTCATAGTCGCTCGTCACATCTGAATACCGTGATCTTAATGTCAATTTTTTGCATCTATAATCGATTTTTGTAACTTTATATTAGGCAACTTGTTATACACACACGCTCATTTATACGTCACGGACTACAGGTTAGGCAACTTATTATACACGCACGTTCGTTATACCCGCACACACACTTTTCCGAACTCTCAAAAATTGCTTGAAAGAAACTGTAGTATTTCAGGATGTAAATAAATTATTTACACATACAGTTACTTTGTAAACAGAATTTTGTGCTTAATTAATCACCGTAATGACGCATTTAAAGTTACGAGTATACGTGACACGGCCGCGGGACACGTCTCGCGAACCGTGTAATTACGCCTTATCATGAGGAAATCGCTTTTCTAAAACCATTTTTTTTTTTTCGTTTTGTTTTGTAAAGCAGCAATTGAGTTTCTGGCATAATTTATGGCGAAAATTATAGAGGAAACGTAACCTTGCTAGGCCGAGATAGATTTTACCCTCCAGTGAAGAAGCAAAGTTGCATTAAGTCCGCAGACCTGTGCGGAGAGAGAAACTATTGCAATATTGAAAATCATTTACTTGTTTTTTCTGCTTTTATTTATTTATTTATTTAATTTCCAAGAAAATGATTACAACATTCATGGGCTAACCTGAATAACCAGGTTATGTTTAATGATGATATTAGTTGATACTTAAATATTCAAACAACTGATGTGACTGAAGGGCACCTGCCAAAGTCTAAAAAAAAATTAAATATTCAAATAATTATGCTAAATTGACAAAATGTATACAAATATTTAGGAGAAAAAGGGAAACGATTTGGACCTTAAGTTCGACTGTTTCCACTGATGATTTTAAAAATTGCACTGAAATTAAACTATCTAAACCTCGAGACACCAAAAAACACCCTTTGATTAAAGAAGCTTCTCAGTCAAATCACTGAAGTCTCAAAAGTTGCAAAACCACCAATGGAAAGATTCTAGGTTAACTTAAAGTGGAAACGAAGGATAGTGGGTGGGCCCTATCCCACTCTCCAATTCGATAAACACGCCCCACAGTTTCCATTAACAAATTAATTTGTCGAAGAAACAAAATATAAAAAATTGTTCGGTACTTCTTTAAACAATTAATTAACAATTGCAAAACCCTCGTTTGTGTTCCAAGAATTGGAGGATAGGATAGGGCCCACCCACCGCCCTGAGTTTCCACTTTAACCTAACCAAAAAAACACTGTTTGGTTAAAGAAATTTTTTCATCAAATCTTTGGAGTTTTAAAAGTTGCAAAGCCAACAATGAAGAGAGTCGCTGGGTTAAGTTGAAGTGGAAATTAAGGGTGGTGGGTGGGCACTATCCTACTCTCCAATTCGATAAACACGCCCCACAGTTTCCATTAACAAATTAATTTCTCGAGGAAACAAAATATAAAAATATTCGGTACTTCTTTAAACAATTAATTACCAATTGCAAAACCTTCGTTTATGTTTCAAGAATTGAAGGATAGGATAGGGAACACCCACCGCCCTGAGTTTCCACTTTAACCTAACTAAGAAAACACTGTTTGGTTACAGAAATTTCTTCGTCAAATCATTGGAGTTTTAAAAGTTGCAAAGCCAACAATGGAGAGGGTTGCTGGGTTAAGTTAAAGTGGAAATGAAGGGTGGTGGGTGGGCACTATCCCACTCTCCAATTCGATAAACACGCCCCAGAGTTTACATTAACAAATTCATTTGTCGAGGAAACAAAATATAAAAAATTGTTCGGTATTTCTTTAAACAATTAATTAACAATTGCAAAACCCTCGTTTATGTTCCAAGAATTGGAGGATAGGATAGGGACCACCCACCGCCCTGAGTTTCCACTTTAACCTAACCAAGAAAACACTGTTTGGTTAAAGAAATGTTTTCATCAAATCATTGGAGTTTTAAAAGTTGCAAAGCCAACAGTGAAGAGAGTCGCTGGGTTAAGTTAAAGTGGAAATTAAGGGTGGTGGGTGGGCACTATCCCACTCTCCAATTCGATAAACACGCCTCGCAGTTTCCATTAACAAATTAATTTCTTGAGGAAACAAAATATAGAAATTTGTTTGGTATTTTTTTAAACAATGAATTAACAATTGCAAAACCCTCGTTTATGTTCCTAGAATTGGAGGATAGGATAGGGCCCACCCGCCGCCCCGAGTTTCCACTTTAACCTTACCAAAAAAACACTGTTTGGTTAAAGAAATGTTTTCATCAAATCATTGGAGTTTTAAAAGTTGCAAAGGCAACAATGAAGAGAGTCGCTGGGTTAAGTTAAAGTGGAAATGAAGGGTGGTGGGTGGGCACTATCCCACTCTCCAATTCGGTAATCACGTCCCAGAGTTTACATTAACAAATTCATTTGTCGAGGAAACAAAATATAAAAAATTGTTTGGTATTTCTTTAAGCAATTAATTAACAATTGCAAAACCTTCGTTTATGTTCCAAGAATTGAAGGATAGGATAGGGACCACCCACCGCCCTGAGTTTCCATTTTAACCTAACCAAGAAAACACTGTTTGGTTAAAGAAATGTTTTCATCAAATCATTCGAGTTTTAAAAGTTGCAAAGGCAACAATGAAGAGAGTTGCTGTGTTAAGTTAAAGTGGAAATGAAGGGTGGTGGGTGGGCCCTATCCTACTCTCAAACCCGTTAAACACATCCCAGAGTTTCCATTAACAAATTAATTTGTCGAGGAAACAAAATATAAAGAATTATTCGGTACTTCTTTAAACAATTAATTAACAATTGCAAAACCTTCGTTTATATTCCAAGAATTGCAGGATAGGATAGGGCCCACCCACCGCCCTGAGTTTCCACTTTAACTTAACCAAGAAAACACTGTTTGGTTAAAGAAATGTTTTCATCAAATCATTGGAGTTTTAAAAGTTGCAAAGGCAACAATGAACAGAGTCGCTGGGTTAAGTTAAAGTGGAAACGAAGGGTGGTGGGTGGGCACTATCCCACTCTCCAATTCGGTAAACATGCCCCAGAGTTTACATTAACAAATTAATTTGTCGAGGAAACAAAATATAAAAAAATGTGCGGTACTTCTTTAAACAATTAATTAACTATTGCAAAACCCTCGTTTATGTTCCAAGAATTGGAGGATAGGATAGGGCCCACCCACCGCCCTGAGTTTCCACTTTAACCTAACCAAAAAACACTGTTTGGTTACAGAAATTTCTTCGTCACATCATTGGAGTTTCAAAAGTTGCAAAGGCAACACTGAAGAGAGTCGCTGGGTTAAGTTAAAGTGGAAACGAAGGGTGGTGGGTGGGCCCTATCCCACCCTCTAGTTTGTTTAACACACCCCAGAGTTTCCATACATAAATTCATTAAAACACAAAATCTACAATCGGTTGATGCAAGAAGCAGGGTGTCAATTTTTTTCAATATCTCATGATGAATTTGAGTTTTCAAAAAGCGGAGCAATAAAAATACACATCATTAACATATTGCTTAACTATAGTACTCATTTCACTCTCGACGCGTAGGCAGACTTTGAAGGGCATTTGTTGGCAAAAAAAAAAACTGAAACTAATGGTACCGATTTCATGCGAAGTCTGGTTAATGGCTAGTATCTGCAAAATGTTAGAAAAATTTTCAAAATCGACTTTTGTCCGTTTGGATTGGGAATAGACCATTATGTGCCTGGGGGCGCCATCGGCAACTGTCTATAATGCCTTATGAAAAATCCGGCCCTGCTGATGATTATCAATAAATAAATTTTAACATAAAATAGATGATGATACGATAAAACAGCAAATATGTATGGTACTTGAATGATACATGAATGTGTCATCCAGTGACGGCCGAGGTAGCAGAGGTGGTAATACAGATATCTGTACCACCTCTGCTACTTTGGCCGTACCATGAGTCACTTATGGTAGGGCCAAGGTGGCAATACAGATATCTGTATTACCACCTCTGCTACTTCGGCCGTACCGTATAAATACAGAAATCTGTATTACCACCTCTGCTACCTCGGCCGTACTGTGTCAATACAGATATCTGTATTACCACCTCTGCTACCTCGGCCGTACCATTAGTCACCCCCAAACTTCGGGAACTTTTTAGATGTTTGTATCGCCTGCCCACCTACATTCGACAATTGCATTGTTTACATCCTCGAACTGTCGAAGCCATAACAGAGTAATTCAAATGGCAAACGACAAATTTACATTTCGGCATTGTTTGTTTGTTTGTTTGTTTATTGACGGGTTGATACTATAGTTCATACATTGTTGACAATTGTAATTGGCGTGTCGTTACCGTACGCTCATCATAATCATCGGGTTGGGTTACATGATCTTTTACCTTGTTCGTGTAAATGTGCCGAACACCGAACACCGAACTCATTTCCTGTGCCACAGGAAACCGATTATTATTCAATAAATTTTCGTGGATCCACCGCCTCTTCCGTTACGCCAACATCAACAAAAATATCTAAACACACCGAAAGATTTACAACTTCCAACTTTTAATAAACTCAATCGGAATTTTCATTTCCCCACATCCGGGCAGGAGGAGTTCTTGTACATGATTACATCATATCTAATTTGAAAATGTATTCTCGTTCCAGCGAGTTCAAAGAAGAAGTTCTGGAATCCGAGGAAGTGGTTCAAGCGGAAAAGCAATAAGGTATCGGAAGAGGTGATATCGGCGAGCGATGCATCGGAACCAAAGGAAACCCTCCGTAGCAGGTCTACGAGCGAACTGTCCGTGTCGGAGGAGCAGACGAGGCGGAGGTAAGGTGTATTTTTTTTTTTTTTTCGAAAGACATCCGATCCTCCCATTTGCCAGAGTGCTGCCCTAAATAATCGAAACGCGCCCGAAAATAGAACGCGAAATGCCAGCCAGGGGGAGGAAGGAGGAAGGACGCCGACGTTTGGTAAATAACGCGCACACCTAAGGTTATTTATCGCGGGCGGCTCACATTTGAAATTTAGGGGACTAATTCGGCTCCGCTCCATTTCGGCTCGCGTGCCTCGGGTTTTATCGTCGTGATCTCGGATTCAACTAGTAATACTTTCAAACTGGGTTTTAGCACGAAATTATATTTTATTAAAAACTGAAAACAGTTCTTTAGAGACAAATGTATTATTACTGAGTGAATGCCTTATCTCGTCCAACAATTTCTCTTGCGGCGGACAAATAAACAATTATATCGTATATCAAGTGTGCCATGATTTTTTATTTAAAAAAAAATGGCACACTTGACGTACAAAACGTCAGATCGTTCTAACTCACAATTATTCCGTCGTCACAATGGTTTACAGCAACCAGCAAAAACGTTTCTAGTTGAAAGTTATTTCTGAAATGGGGCTAAACTGGTCGGAAATTGTGTGTATCCATTCGACGCACCTTTGGCAGAGTTTTAGGAAGAATTTCCTAACGTTCTCATTATTTATGATGAATTTAAAAATACCTTATCACGATCTGTTGTATTATTTCATGAAACGGGCAGTATTCTCCGTAAACCAGGAAGTGGTGGACCAGTCAAACGTACTCAGGATGATATTAACACAGTCCAAGGAATTTTGGAAGGTGAACCCACGTCTTCTCTGCGTCGTTCATCACAGCAATTAATTTATCGATAGGAACATGCCGCAAGTAACACAACCTCAATTTATGTTACCAACTTAAATTTTTAAAAATAAAAAATCATGGCACACTTGAGGTTTTTTTTTTAATGAACATACTTTATTTGGAATTAAAAATACGATACAATTTAACTCTTGCAAAAACTACAATTTTTTTATTGCTTAAGCTTTTCCTATTCAATCACTGGATAATAAAATAAACAAATTTCTTATTAATTAATTTTGGATTTAAGGCGCAACGATTGTTAATCCGCATCAAAACAACTTGAAAGAATTTATTTATTGTAGTCTTTATAAGATGAAACATTTTTTACGAGATGATCCATTTATCGAACAAGAATTACTCACTCAAAACACCTGGAAAAGCTTTTATGTTTGGAATAAAACATTGGATGAATTATGAATGGTATTATAATTGCCTTTCGTTCTCGGTTTCTCGCGAGGCATCGGCGAGACATTGAATAAACAATGGGGGCGCCATCGGAACTTCTCAAAATTATAAATAAATAAGCCGGACCGGAAACAATGACTAATGGCGGGATAGTTTTGCGTCGCGGCCCCGAGAAATGGGTCTGGCATTAATTATTTACCCATTTATCAAGTCTTGGAAGTCCGAAGGCAGAAATACGAACGCAAACGGAAAATTTGTATCGCATGGCCTACTGAACCGACATTAATGATTTAGAATTGATTTTTCCCATTTTCGAGTTTTCTTTGGCGAGCGGCTCCACTGGCTTCAAAGTGACATTTATTCTTGCGCAAGTACATTTTCTGATGGACCTTGATGAGATCTTTCCGGTAACGTTAAAATTTCTGGAAAAAAAATGTTTGTGCGCGCTGTATCTCAAAAACTAATAGAGCAATTGACATGAAACTTTGAACATCCGTCTTATTTGATAATCTGAAGAACTGAAAAGCTTTTGGTAAAATTTCGTACACCGGATGTGGGCGTTTACCTTAACTGTTTTTTGTTTTTTGCCAATATTTTCTTAAATATGAAAAATATCACAAAAACTTTTAAACAAACTTTGAAGACAACAAAGAAATGAACATCTTTTGCTTGAAAACATTTTTCATAAAATAATTTTTATTCGAGAAAAAAATTTATTATTATTTTTTTTATTTTTGATTTATAATTATAAAACGATAATATTTACAGCAAATTTATGTTAATAATAATTGTAGAGAATGCTAAAATGAACAACTTATAAAGAATAAGTTTTTTCGAAATCCCTTTAGTTTTTGAGTAAACTGAGTTTTTGAATTTGAAGTATAATTTTTCCATCTTTCATAATTTTGACGTTTTAAACGTCAGTTTCATCCGCTCGATGTACATTTAAAATATGATTTCATGAAAACGTAAATATAAATGGCTACGATACCATCAAGTCGGAGAAAGTAACATGATGGCCACATCACCATTTTTTGCTATTGAAGCTAGCTGAGATTTTAACCCTTTACACTCGTATTTATATTTGACACCACAATTATAAAACATATTGTGGCGACTATAATTCGACATAACAGTGCAAAGGATTAAAATTGCAAAATCCTGTTAAATAATAATTATTGTAAACCGATTTAAAACCATAATTGATTCGAATTTCCCGACGAGCAAAATCGATTCCACACCAATTCCCGACAAAACCATTCACGAAAATCAATCCGCGAGCAAATTGACTTCCAAAAGTGGAAAAAATAAATATGGAAATTATCCTCGTGTGGGCTTTTAACGATCTGCCCGATGAGTACTGAGTACTCGTTTCCTGACGATCGATGTAACGTTACACAATCCATACATTTTCCCGACGTAATTGCTTTCCATTTATGGACGTTTTAACTGTACAATGAATGAGTCAATTGCATAAATACAATTAAGAAAAATTGCATAAGTCGTTTTATATAACGGTTTGCCATTAATTTCGTGTGCGCCCGAAATAAATAAAAAAAAGGAAAGGAGATTGTTGTTTCGGAGACGCGTAATGGGAATTTCACAAATAGTATATTGCGCTTCCTCTTAAAATAGTCCGTGAATCTTCCTCTTTTCAACGGAGACGCCGCTGCATGCGTTTGGAATAGAATTGAGTACAAAGTTCTGGGTACGTGTCGCGATCAACTTTTTTGTACGAAAAATGAAATAGTCAGATAGAATTGCTGCATATGTTTGGAACAGATTTGTACAAATTCTGGGACAACTTTTTTGTACGAAAAATGTACGTAAGGCAGCTTTGGAATTGTGACAGTGTCATAAGGGTTACAATTATGGAAGCTGCCTAAATAAAACTAAAAAAAAAAATAAATTCGAAACTGGTTCGTGTCGCACACTAGAAACTGTGAATCAAGGCAATCTTCATTAATATTTAATTAGCACGGCAAAATTCGTGTACATTATGTTGCCTATTCTGCGATGCATAAAGTTAATTGATTTAAAAATTTTGCATACATGTAATGAAGGACTTACAAGCAAACCGTTCGGAATAAATAATTCCGGAAGAAAAATTTAATATCGATTAAAACGCCAACGTGGCGGAATCTATTGCCTGAATGTTGTACTAAACTAGTACAATAGGGTAACGAAAATTACTATTAGAATATAAACTAGTTTTCCAAGTTTAAACTACTTTTAGGTAAAATTGTGTCCCTTAAAATTTTTTGAAAAAATTCCCAATGCAAGCTGGTTATATCCTCCGATATAAATAGAAAAAAATAAATCACTAAAAGAAGAAAAACGAAAAACCGGGTGACGCGCTTTGGAAAGGTAGGGAGTCTTGGAAAATTTTGAAAAAAATAGAAAAGAAGGCTCGTCTTACCCCGAACCCCCCCCTAAAAGTTTCAACTCTCCGATATAAATAGAAAAAAATACGTCCTCGAAAGAAATAAAAAGGAAAGAGAAAAATGTCCGGGGTGGGCCGAATAACGCGCTCTGGAGGGGCGGGGGGTGGTCGGAAGGTTCTGAAAAAATTAGGGATCACGGCTCGTCTCACCCCCCGGCTACCCTGAAAGTTTAATCTCTTCGATTTCCATAGAAAAAAATACGTCACCGAAAGTACGCCGAATAGTAAAAAAGGGGGCGTGGCCCGATCGGGGCAAAAATTCAAAAATCGGGCACCGAGCATCCCTTTGAAATCGATTTTAGTTTCTAAAAAACACGCCCGCCACCCTCCCGCTCGGTCGCCCATCGACTTCTGATCCGGCGCGTTTTGATGTTTTTTTTTTCGATTTTCAAAAATTCGCCCAGGGGGCTCTGCTGGTTCTAGAGTCGGGATCGACTCGATCGATAATTTTACACAAAATGAGAAAAAAAAAATCGAGCGTACTTTAAACCCCGCCCCCTGGGTGTGGGGTCCACCCCGCAGGGATGGGGCTTGATTACCAAAATCTAATAATTTTTTTACCTTTTGGCGCCCTCTATACGGTGTCAAAATTTCAACTGTCTACGACTTTTACTTTTTTCACTATTCAAGTTTTTAAAACTCAATTAGTATATATAAAATAAAAAAATAAAATAAAAATATTGTAAACACCGTTAATGTTGTAAGCCAAAGTGGCGGTATCTATTGCCTGAATGTTGCACTAGTTTAGTGGCGGAATCTATTGCCTGAATGTTGCACTAATTTAGTGGCGGAATCTATTGCCTGAATGTTGTACTTGTTTTGTATAACATTCAGGCAATATATTCCGTCACATTGGCGTTGTAATACTACTTTAGTACAACATGCAGGCAATAGATTCCGCCACTAAACTAGTACAGCATTTAGGCAATAGATTCCGTCACTTTGGCGTTGTTATACCACTTTAGTACAACATATTCCAAACACGGTTAAAGTTAGAACAGCCAAAGTGGCGGAATCTATTGCCTGAATATTGTACTAAAGTAGTACAACAACGCCAATGTGGTGGAATCTATTGCCAAAATGTTGTACTAGTTTAGTGGCGGAATCTATTGCCTGAATGTTGTACTAGTTTTATACAATATTCAGGCAATAGATTCCGACACTTTGGCGTTGTTTTACAACTTTAGTACAACATTCAGGCAATAGATTCCGCCACATTGGTTTTTCTAACTTTAACGGTGTTTGGAATACTTATATTCCAATAGTAATCTCAGTTTCCCATCAGCAACCAACTACACTGATAAGACGTGAAAGGTCGAAACCGGACTGTAGATGTTCTGATGGGGAAACAATATCTTTAAATCAGCGTTGCCAACTGATTCCATGATATTTCCGCCAGATATCCAACCTAATTCCACTAGAATTCCGCCAGAAAATATGTAGCACGAAATAAATCTATCTCTTCATTTTAACATAACGTTCAGCAGGTAAAGGAAGTTAAAAATGTTTTTTTTTACTGACGAACGAGTGAATGAAAAATTCTGAAAAAATTCATTAAAGCCTACCCGATTACATATTTTACATTTTTTCCAAGGCTATTCAAGACCCTAAAAAGTTTATAAAAGTTTAAGATCGATTTTTAACCTACGGGACCCACTTGTACCCGGTTTTTGACATTCGCATCATATTTTTCCAAGGCTATTCAAGACCCTAAAAAAATACAAAAGTTTTTAAAACCATTTTTAACGTACAGGACTCACTTGTACCCGGTTTTTGACATTCGCATCATTTTTACCCCGTAAAGATATACTGAAATATGCATAAAGACATATTTATATCATGCCGTGGCATTTTGTAAAATCGATTTTTAAACTTTTTTAAGGGTTTTTACCATTTTTCGTAGAATTGCTCATATACAGGGTGTCCCGTTTCGAGTGTGCCAAATGGAAACAGGATGTGGATCATGTTATTCTGAACAGAAAAGTTCAAATAAACATATGTCCGATTCCTTACCGTTATCCAGATAAATAATCTTAAAGATTTTTCGATCGATACAAAATCTTAAAAAAAAATTTAGATTCCCATCAATTTTAGATGCTTTTTTACTCGCATAATGACTCAGGATGTGGTTCCAACACGATGGAGCACCATCCCATCATGCAAAATATTTTAGAAATTGGCTAAACATTCAATTTCCTGATCATTTCCATGAATTTTAAGCAAATTTAGATGCTTTTCTCCTCGCAGAATGACTCAGGATGTGGTTCCAACACGATGGACATCATCCCTTTATGCGAGAAATATTAGAAAATGGCTAAACATTCAATTTCCAAGAATTTTAAGCAAGTTTAGATGATTTTCCACCTGCACAATTACTCAGGATGTGATTCCAACACGATGGAGCACCATCCTATTATGCAAAAAATATTAGAAATTGGCCAAACATTAAATTTCCATGAATTTTAAGCAAGTTTAGATGATTTTGCACTTGCACAATTACTTAGAATGTGATTCCAACACGATGGAGTACCATCCTATTATGCTAAAAATATTACAAATTGGCTAAACATTCAATTTCCTGATAATTTCTTTGAATTTTAAGCAAGTTTAGATGATTTTCCACTTGCACAATTAGTCAGAATGTGATTCCAACTCGATGGAGCACCAACCCATTATGCAATACATATTAGAAATTGGCTAAAATGAATTGTAATCAAGTTTAGATGATTTTCCACATGTACAGTTACTTAGGAGGTGGTTCCAACACGATGGAGCACCATCCCATTATGCAAGAAATATCAGAAATTATTAAGAAATTTCCTGATAAATGGATTGGGCGAGCAGGACTTTTTGCCTGGCCATCTCGACCTCCAGATCTTACACCTATGGACTATTATTTCTGGGGAGACATGAAACAAAAAGTTTGTAGCGCTCCAATAAAGAAACAATTACAAGATCGGATAATAAACGCTGCCAAAGAACTTAGAAATTGTTGTATTGGTGGCGCAACTTGAACATTTACTTTAATACCCTTTTTTAAATTTATCTTTTAATTCATTTTGTTCCTGACCTTAAAATAAAATAAATGATTGCATTCATATTATTAAAAATGTTGCTTGTTACTGCTCGAAAATTAGTAGTAGTTCGTGTCCGCACACTAGAAATTGTGAATCAAGGAAATCTCTATTAATGTTTATTTAGCATGGCAAAAGTGGTGTACGTTATGTTGCCTATTCCTTGATACATAAAGTTAATTAGTTTTAAATTTTTGCACATGTGTAATGAAGGACTTACAAATAAACCGTTCGGAATAAAGAGCTCCGGAAGAAAAATTAAATTATAATATCTAACTTAAATTAAAGTTAGAAACGCCAAAGTGGCTATTAACATTCAGGCAACGCCAAAGTGGCGGAATCTATTGCCTGGATGTTGTACTAAACTAGTACAGCATTCAGGTAATAGATTCCTAGTTTAGTACAACATTCAGGCAATAGATTCCGCCACTTTGACGTTGCCTGAATGTTGTACTAATTTAGTGCAACATTCAGGCAATAGATTACGCCACTTTGGCGTTGCATGAATGTTTTATTCCTTTAGTACAGCATTCAGGCAACGTCAAATTGGCGGAATCTATTGCCTGAATGTTGTACTAAACTAGTGCAATATTCAGGTAATAGATTCCTAGTTTAGTACAGCATTCAGGCAATAGATTCCGCACAATTTGAAGGTGCCCCGAATGTTGTACTTATTTAGTACAACATTCAGGCAATAGATTCCGGCACTTTGGCGTTGCCTGAATGTTGTAGTGAATGAATAGAACATTCAGGCAACGCTAAAGTGCCGGAATCTATTGCCTGAATGTTGTACTAAATTAGTACAGCATTCAGGCAACGACAACGTGGCGGAATCTATTGTTTGAATGTTGTACTAAACGAGTACAACATTCAGATAATAGATTCCTAGTTTAGTACAGCATTCTGTCAATAGATTCCGCACAATTTGACGTTGAATGAAGGTTGTACTAATTTAGTACAACATTCAGGCAATAGATTCCGGAACTTTGGCGCTGCCTGAATGTTGTATTAATTTAGTACAACATTCGGACAATAGATTCCGCCACTTTGACGTTGCCTGAATGTTGTACTAAATTCGTACAACAGTCATGCAATAGATTCCGGCACTTTGGCGTTGCCTGAATGTTGTATTCATTTAGTACAACATTCAGGCAATAGATTCCGCCACTTCGGTGTTTCTAACTTTAACGGTGTTTGAAATATTTATATTCCAATGGTCAATGGCAATTTCCGTTTCCCCATCAGCAATTAACTACACCGAAACCAGTCTGCAGGTGTTCTGATGGGGAAACAATATGTTTAATTCTTTTCGTTAGAATGTATTATCGTGCAATCCCATCCATCCCAATTAAATAATCTACCAAACTCAATCATTTATTAAATTGGTTCCAATACCGATCCGAAATTCGATGAATCGCTTCTAATTTAATAATCCGGGTTACCGTACGCAAGACTCTAATTTTAATTGCGTCCCCTCTCGCCCCCAATCCCAACGGAGGCAAGCGGATGTTTACATCGTCTTCGGCGGTCGCACGTACTCTTGACTTATTGTCTACGTCCACTGTTGAATAAACGAGTGTTTTTTTTTTCTTAATTTTAGAAGCGGAACTCCGATGCACCCCGGCCTGAGCGTGTCACACGACAGCGTCTTCCATTCCCCGCATTCCGGATCGGAATTAGACTTAGAGGCCGCCCAGAGCAGCTCCTCCCTCTCCATCAGCCATCAACCCACACAACAAGATATTAGATTACAGGTAATTAGTGTAATTCTATCCACTTAGCGTCCATCGATTCCGTATAGGGGGTACATAAGATTGCGTTTATGGTTTTTAAAATTGATCACAGTTGTAGTTACAAAAAATAATCCACTTAGGACAAATTGTCTGTGGACAGTTCTAAGATTTCGTTTGGATTTAGATTATATCATTGAAGTTACAAAAAAATATACGAAACGAGAGTTTTATTTATATCTTTTGAGGAAATCTACAATTCTGGCGCCATCTAGCGGTCACTACAATAATTGTAATGACGTATAAAGTAGAGCAAGGAAAGCACTTTTTAACAAGACCTAGTATATACATTTTTTTTTCTATCTTCGAATGCGTGATCAAAAAAGGTTTTGTTTTAGAGATACGTATTCAAAAAATTTTTAAGACCGCTCGTGAATACCTAACAATATCAAGTAATCAATTTAAATTTTAAAACGTCAAAAGATCAATGCGGTCTTATTTCGAGTCATCAATCGAAACGAGGTGTTATCTTCCGTAAATTTTGTAGCGTAAAATGCATGTTTTTTTTTTATTTGTTTCCATTATCTGTATTCAATATCAGCAACTGATTCATTTATGCGTGTGTCATTTTGGTGATGCATTGGTTTTGAAATCGTAATGATTTACAATATTTCTTGACTGCAGACAGTCAGTGTTGACCATCGCGAATGCAACAATAAATGTGTATAGGTATATTTGCTTCGATTGAAATGACCGTAAGTAATATTAACAATTCGTTTTTATTTTATTTTTGACGTCTCGTTGCTATAGCAGCGGTTGTTTGTGCGGAAATCGAAAGTATCGCTATCAAGGCCAGATAAGTACAGTTTTGTCATTTTTGAGATAATTGCAGTTCTAGGCCTAAAACTCAAATTCTGGAAAAACTAGCGACTGTGTTTTTGGATTATTCACTTGTTCCACAAACACAAATGTTTAGAAGTTGATGCCAAAGTTTGAAGAAAATCCATCGAGGGATTTTCCTGGAATTTAAGAATATCCGCGCGAAGGCGTATTTTTGCAGCTTAAAATATGTTTAAGTGGAAATTCTGGAAAAAATAGCGACGACGTGTTTTTGGATTATTCACTTGTTCCACAAACACAAATGTTTGGAAGTTGATGCCAATGTTTGAAGAAAATCCATCGAAGGATTTTCCTGGAATTTAAGAATATCCGCGCGAATGCGTATTTTTGCAGCCTAAAATATGTTCAAGTGGAAATTCTGGAAAAACTAGCGACAACGTGTTTTTGGATTATTCGCTTGTTCCACAAACACAAATGTTTAGAAGGTGATGCCAATGTTTGAAGAAAATCCATCGAGGGATTTTCCTGGAATTTAAGAAAATCCGCGCGAATGCGTATTTTTGCAGCTTAAAATACGTTTAAGCGGAAATTCTGGAAAAACTAGCGACAACGTGTTTTTGGATTATTCTACTGTTTTACAAACACAAATGTTTAGAAGGTGATGCCAATGTTTGAAGAAAATCAATCAAGGGATTTTCGTGGAATTTAAGAATAACCGCGCGAATGTGTATTTTTGCAGCTTAAAATATGTTTAAGTGGAAATTCTGGAAAAACTAGCGACAACGTGTTTTTGGATTATTCACTTGTTCCACAAACACAAATGTTTAGAAGTTGATGCCAATGTTTGAAGAAAATCCATCGAGGGATTTCCCGGAATTTAAGAATATCCGCGCGAATGCGTAATTTGCAGCTTAAAATATGTTTAAGTGGAAATTCTGGAAAAACTAGCGACAACGTGTTTTTGGATTATTCTACTGTTTTACAAACACAAATGTTTAGAAGGTGATGCCAAAGTTTGAAGAAAATCCGTCGAGGGATTTTCCTGGAATTTAAGAATATCCGCGCGAATGCGTATTTTTGCAGCTTAAAATATGTTTTTAAGTGGAAATTCTGGAAAAACTGGCGACAACGTGTTTTTGGATTATTAACTTGTTCCACAAACACAAATGTTTGGAAGTTGATGCCAAAGTTTGAAGAAAATCCATCGAGGGATTTTCCTGGAATTTAAGAAAATCCGCGCGAATTCGTATTTTTGCAGCTTAAAATATGTTTAAGTGGAAATTCTGGAAAAACTAGCGACAACGTGTTTTTGGATTATTCTACTGTTTTACAAACACAAATGTTTAGAACGTGATGCCAATGTTTGAAGAAAATCCATCGAAGAATTTTCCTGGAATTTAAGAATATCCGCGCGAATGCGTATTTTTGCAGCTTAAAATATGTTTTTAAGTGGAAATTCTGGAAAAACTGGCGACAACGTGTTTTTGGATTATTCACTTGTTCCACAATCACAAATGTTTAGAAGTTGATGCCAAAGTTTGAAGAAAATCCATCGAGGGATTTTCCTGGAATTTACGAATATTCGCGCGAATGCGTATTTTTGCAGCTTAAAATATGTTGAAGTGGAAATTCTGGAAAAACTAGCACCAGCGACAACGGTTTTCGGTTTATTACTTACTTGTTTTACAGCCACTGACGTGAAGAAAATCCGTGAAGGGGGTTTACCTGGAATTAAACAAAATCATTAATTGTAAAAAAATTGTATCTACCAATTGCTCTTTCGAAGAGTTTGATAAAAAAATATATATCAAGTGAAACGCTATTTCTAGTAACCGTTATTTTTGAAGTAACCGTTACTATAATTAATATCTACTACGTGATTCTTTTGCTTTTATTTATTTATTTAATAAACGGAAACTCCTTTATATATGGAATGATACAAATTTAATAAGTGATAATCCAATGAATGATAAAAATGCCGTTTGAAAGAGTTTGCCAGAAAAAAAACTTATTGCAAAGGGCGTTATTTTTAATAACCGTTTTTTTTTGTAACCGTTACCAGAAAATAACTAACGATTATTTGAATATAACTTCGCAGTTACGATTATTTCAACATAACTTCGCAGTTACGATTATTTGAACTCGTAGCGTATTTCTCGTAAATTGTGAAGATATTTCCAAATATCGATCGCATTTTCCGCGATATGTATATCAGACATAAATTGCTGAACTCCAACTAACTTGCGATTTTATCGGAGATCCGTCCGTTTCAGATATCATTCGCGCTCGTGTCATTTAACGGCGGCGCGACGTCTCTACAATAAATGCATGCATATTCAGAGAGAGAGAGGGGGAGTTCAGTCACCTGTTTTAGTTCTCAATTATGCATCCCGCTGAATAATAATAATTCGATAGAGTTTTGTAAACAGAAACCGTTCACGCGACACGAGCGTGCTGATAATGTTCACGTGTTCGGAGGCAGGAAGTTTTTCAGATAAAATGATTTACACAAGAATTTATCGTTGTTTCTATTGTGTCGAGTTTTGCATTAAAAGTTTTCACAATTTTAAAATTTTGATTATATTATGATTGATTGTTAAAGCCCTTACTTCAGAATAACGTGAAAAATTCGCGGTGGCCTAATGAGTAGAGCTCCTACTCACGGGCCTCGTGGTCGTGGGTTCGAATCCCATCCGTGCGGTCTTTTGCATTAAAGTTTTCACAATTTTAAAATTTTGTTTATATTGTATTATGATTGATTATTTACCGTTACTTCTCAATAAAGTGAAAAATTCGCGGTGGCCTTTTTTCGGGTCTTTTTTAAGGGCATTTTTTTTTTCCTTGCGGATTATTTTTCAGGACTTTTTAAAATACATTATTTATTTAAGAAAGACTTATTTTTAGGACTTTTTTATTCAGAATTTCTTTTCAAAATTTTATTAACAGGATTTTTGTTCATGGAATTTTTCTTCGGGACTCTCTCAAGAACCCTTTGCTGGGGACTTGTTTTTTTCAGAACAAATTTTTCAGAATTGTCGTCATGACAATATTGTGATCGTGAAAATTTTTTCAAATTTTTTTTTTGTGGATATATCCGTGTTGAGGCGATTTCAAAGATTTCTGAAAAAAAATTGTGTGTGTGTGTGTGTCCACGCTGTATATCAAAAACTAATAGAGCAATTGATATGAAACTTTGAACATCCGTATCAATTTGATAATCTGAAGAACTGAAAAGCTTTTGGTAAAATTTCGTACTCCGAAAGTGGGCGTTTACCTTAACTGTTTTTTGTTTTTTCCCAATATTTTCTTAAATATGAAAAATATCACAAAAACATTTAAACAAACTTTGAAGACAACAAGAAAATAAACATCTTTTGCTTTTCTGAAATATGAAACATTTTACAAATATTGAAGACAGCAAATAAATGAACATCTTTTGTTTGAAAATATTTAAAAAAAAATCATTGTTTTTCGAAAAAAAAAATTATTAATTTTTTTTCGCCATTTTTTAGAATTTTTTTTTATGACCTTTTTTGGGGAATTTTACGGACTTTTTCAGGTATTTTTAGCATTTTTTTCGAGACTATTTTCAAAACTTTTTATTTTCAGGATTTCTTTTTAAAATTCCATTAGCAGGATTTTTTTTTCAGGAACAGTTTCGGGACTCTCTCTCAAGAACCCTTTGTTGAGGACTTATTTTCGGGATTTTTTTCAGAACGAATTTTTCAAAATCATTAATTCTTTTTTCGCCATTTTTTAGAATTTTTTTTTTCATGACCTTTTTTGGACCTTTTTAAGGACTTTTTCAAATATTTTTAGCATTTTTTTTCCAAGACTATTTTCAAAACTTTTTATTTGAGAAATTTTGTTAAGGACTTATTTTAGGCCTTTTTGCAAGACTTTTTCGGGACTCTTTTTGGGATTTCTTGTTCAGGATAATTTCTTCAGATCTTTTTACAATAGTTTTTTTAGAATTTTTTTTTTTGTTTATTTTTTAAAGATGTTATTTTCAAAACTTTTTAGTTCAGAAATTTTGTTAAGGACTTATTTTAGGCCTTTGTGCAGGACTTTTTTCAGGACTCTTTTTCGGGACAATTTCTTCAGATCTTTTTAAGGACATTTTACAATGCTTTTTTTCAGAATTTTGTTTTGTTTATTTTTTAAAGATGTTATTTGCAAAACTTTATTTCAGGAATTTTGTTAAGGACTTATTTTAGGCCTTTTTGCAGGACTTTTTTCAAAATTTTGTTTTGTTTATTTTTTAAAGATATTATGTTCGAAACTTTTTATTTCAAAAATTTTGTTAAGGACTTATTATTTTAGGCCTTTTTGGGTCTCTTTTTCGGGACAATTTCTTCAGATCTTTTTAAGGACTTTTTATATAGCTTTTTTCAGAATTTTTTCTTAAAGATGTTATTTTCAAAAGTTTTTATTTCAGAAATTTTGGACTTATTTTAGGCCTTTTTTCGGGACTCTTGTTGGGATTTCTTTTGCCGGACAATTTCTTCAGATCTTTTTAAGGATTTTTTACAATGCTTTTTCAGAATTTTTATTTTGTTTATTTTTTAAAGATCTTATTTTCGGGGCAATTTTTCCAGGCTGTTTTTACATACAGGAAATTTTTTTTTATGATTTTTCATCAGGACTCTTTTACTGAACTTTCTTCAAGACTTATTTTAGGACTTTCTTTAAGGACTTTTTACAATTAAGGTATGCCATTTTTGAAAATTCCCTTTGGAAAAACATGTTATTTTTAACAGGTGAAATGTCCCTTTTCAACTTTTAAAATTTGCCACTTTTGATCTGTAGAATATGTCACTTTTGACTATTAAACTATGGTTTTTTTTTCGGGTCATTTATTTCTGGTATTTTGTATGAAGACTATTTTTCAGGACTTTTTTCTCACGGCTTTTATCAGGACTCTTTTTTCAAGATTTTATCTTCAGGACTGATCCTCCAGGACTTTTTTAAGAACCTTTTGTTCGCAACTTTTCAGGATTATTTTCAGAATTTTCTTCGTTACATTTTTCAGAATTATTTTCTCGGGAATTTTTTTCAAGCTTTCTTTACACGACTTCTTTCAGTACTCTATTTCAGGGCATTTTTTTATAGGATTAATTTTTAAGGCTTCTTGTTCGGGACTTTTTTTTTCAATACTCTTTTTGGGATTTTTGTCAGGACAATTTCTTGAGAACTTTTTCAGGTCTTTTTTAATTATCTTTTTAAGGATATTTTTACAGGGTTTGGTTTTTCATGACAATTTCTTCAGAACTTTTTCAGGTCTTTTTTAATGATCTTTTTAAAGATATTTTTACAGGGTTTTTTTCATGACAATTTCTTTAGAATTTTTCAGGTCTTTTTTAATGATTTTTTTAAGTATATTTTTACAGGGTTTTTTTTCATGACAATTTCTTCAGAACTTTTCAGGTTTTTTTAAGGATATTTTTACAGGGTTTTTTTCTTCATGACAATTTCTTCAGAACGTTTCGGGTCTTTTTTAATAATCTTTTTAAGGATATTTTTACAGGGTTTGATTTTTCATGACAATTTCTTCAGAACTTTTTCAGGTCTTTTTTAATGATCTTTTTAAAGATATTTTTACAGGTTTTTTTTCAGGACAATTTCTTCAGAACTTTTCAGGTCTTTTTTAATGATCTTTTTAAGGATATTTTTACAGGGTTTGGTTTTTCATGAGAATTTCTTTAGAACTTTTTCAGTTCTTTTTTAATGTTTTTTTTAAGGATATTTTTACAGAGTTTTTTTCTTCATGACAATTTCTTCAGAACTTTTCAGGTCTTTTTTTAATGATATTTTTACAGGGTTTTTTTCTTCATGACAATTTCTTCAGAACTTTTTCAGGTCTTTTTTAATGATCTTTTTAAGGATATTTTTACAGGGTTTGGTTTTTCATGACAATTTGTGGTCAATCTTTCCTACTCGTGCAAAAAAGTACTACTTTACTCACTTCTTGCATAAATAACTATTATAGAATCCTCATATTTCATTCATAACAAAAAACCGTACATTTATCGATATTACTCATCACCAGCGCGATTAGTCTGTGGATGATAAACTCGAGTTTAATTGCGTTACAAGAGTACCATGCAATCCACGGCGTACTGTTACCCGGCATTACATTAATAACAACGTCATTTAAAGTGATACGGACGACTCGAATTACGATCGACATCTGCAGGACTGCAGTTGATTAATCCAGCGATTTATTTATCATCTTAACTGGGCGTTAATAAAAGTAATGATCCGCTTAAGCGTGCAATGTTAAAAAAAAATTCAAGCGGAGGATTACATAATATTACTTTACCACGAATTTTGTTTTCAATTTCGTTGAAGTGGGCTCTCGCGTTTTATGTTCTGCGGGAACGACTTGAGCAATGAGTTTCAGCTTCGTAACCTTCGGAAAGGTGGATACTGCCCGAAATCTATTGCTTTAAACACTCCTCACACTATTCATTTGTCGTCGTAAACACTTGCAATTGCAGATGTAAAGTATATAAATATCAAGTGCGCATTGTAAACGTAAACATAATGAAAGCCTCCTTCTGTGCGTGTGCAAACAGGTTGGCATTTTTCCACGATTGAAGTGATTGCCCCCCTGTCGCTAATTATACGAGAGCTTTGCCATATACTCCAAGGTCGCGTCGCGTTTGTAATTGTGCGTTCAACCCGAGACACAATCCGGAGCGTTTTCTGCCTCGCAATTACTGAACATCAGGAAGTCGTAAACTGCCGCTCTCGAAACAACGCGAATAATTGCGCGTTCGTTCTGGCGGCTCGAGTTACTCCTATAGTTTTAGCTTTCGATTTCATAGTAAAAATTAGAATGAGTGCACGAGGTATCGTCCCTTGCAATTTTTTTCTTGAGGTATGGAAAAATGTTCAAATTTAATCCACCAAATTTGCTCCAAAGAAGATCCTCAAATTTTGCATCCCTTGCAATTTTTTTCTCAGGGATGACTTTGTCACGGAAAAATGTGCAAATTTCGTCCACCAAATTTGCCCGAAAGTAGATCGATGCATCCTAACTTGTGTCATCACTCAATAACTGATGCCCATGCGATGATGAAGTAAGAAAATAACAGTTGCAAATAACATCATGTCACAAACAGAATTTTCCTTTCCACGAGAAAGGGAAATCGTATTGCAAAGGTGCGCATGCATAATCCGCCGCATTCCTTCTCAAATTGCAGCTTATAATCAATTCCTTTTTAACTTGCAAATGCGCTCGCTGTGAATTAGACATCAATCGGTTAATCGCAGATTTCCATTGAGCGGGGAAAGGCGATTCCGGAACACTTTCCGTTTCGACATGTTTTACAAATAAATAAATAAAGTGAAAACTGACCT